>JAQIXO010000876.1:0-15003 GCA_034700305.1 Protaphorura armata
ACAATCGATAAGCTTTCTTGAAAGTAACGAATGCAGGACTAAAGCACACAAAAAACAAAACAAACAAACAAACAAAAAGGACCAAAGATTCAATTAATAGCTCATCACAAGTTGCAGCTTAGGAATTCATAACACACATTCTCCATACACGACAATACACGTAAATAGATGAACCAGGGAAAACTTCGTGATTGCATTTATTTACGGCTTCATTTCCCACTACTGCACTTCTGAGTCATCGTCTCCTTCTGTTGTAAGTTCAAACCCATACATTAATATTGAATTCACTCAAGGATCGGTGTCAGTTGAGTTCAGTACAGAAACGTAGACACACTAGATACTAGAGTTTTGGATAATAAGTGAAATATAACAAATATAATTTCGGGAGGACTCTTATGGAAAATTATCTAGGAAAAAGTAAATCGATTTCCCGGAGCCGTGGAATGTGGAGGAGAGATAATTGAATCGGTGGAATAAAGTCGTTTAAACTGTTTAAAAAGAGAATGACACCCATTAACATAGTTTCTTTATGCTTCTCTTTATCCTAATCTTGAACTGGATCACACGTAAACATAGACAGGTAAACATTTAGATCAATATTTAAAACTTTAGTTTAAGTTCTTTGGTAAAAGTTTGGAAACTCCGACGCTGTTTGGCGCATCCGCCTGCAACTCCAATTACGAGCTCGCTTAACGTTACCCTAAATTACCAGCGCATGCCATGAATATTAAGGTTCAGGTTGCACCTGGACCTGGAGGCCGAATAAACTAATTTCGTTAATAACGATAATTTTTGGCTAACCTTTTTCAAAAGTTTACGAGCATACGCCCATGTTCAAAGCATGGGCGTCACTTTGAAAGTTACTGATTTGAAATAAAACTAGTTCCAAGTACCTTGAAAATGGCAATAATTCTTTTTAAGTAGCAGTTTAAGCGTATTTTTTTTAAAAAAAATCCGTACTGTTCCTGTACTGTTAACTCTAACTGTTTCGGACTTCTTAATGCACAGGTGGCAATCCCGTTATGAATTAACGCGATTAGGCTTTTGATGAAGGTTCCTTCAGAAACGTTGTCTTGTGGGTCAAGGACAATGTCGTGTCAAAGTTTCAGCCAATTCAATTGTAACAGTATATACAATACGTGCCTATTGTGCTTTGATTATTTTACAGATCCCCTTTGTGTATAAAAACTACGGAGTCGTCTTCATCTTTTAAAATTTCATTCAAATTTCAGATTGTCAAAAATGTCGACAAAATCCAGCAATCTGGAAGACTGGAAACTTGCACCTAACATACAGTCGATGGTAGTGCTACACAGATTTGACGAAAGGGGCGTTCCAACTTCTGTAGTTTCAAGCCAGCAGATGACGCCGGACGAAGAATATTTAGCGGCACAAACACAGACTGACAGTTGGAACAATTCCACACGAACAGTCACGCGGAGCCTTGAAGGTGCTCGGAAATCACAACTGAATCCAGTACTAAAGAAATCATACAAATGCACAAATTGTTCAAAAAAATTTAATCGAAACTGGGATTTATTGAGTCATGAAAGAGTTCATACGGGTGAGAGACCGTACAATTGTTTAATCTGTGAGAAATCCTTCCGTTTTGCGTCCAATTTGAAGAGGCATTCCCGAGCTCATACTGGAGAGAAACAGTTCCAATGCAAGTTATGCACCAAAACATTGAGTAAATCGTCAGAAGTAGCGCATATGAGAACTCATTCAGAAGAAAAACCTTTCAAGTGCTCGATGTGTTCAAAATCATTTAAACAACCCGATCACATGAAGTCACACTTGAGAATCCATACTGGAGAAAGACCTTACAAATGCTTCCAGTGTTCGAAATCTTTTACTCAATCCGGTCATTTAGCAAAACACACAAGAACTCATACTGGAGAGAAATCTTACAAATGCTCACATTGCTCTAAATCGTTTACGGAATTGAGCGACTTGGAAAGGCACAAGAGAGTTCATACCAAAGAGAAACCTTATAAGTGTTTGCAGTGCTCAAAGAAGTTTAGCCGATCTTCTCATTTAGTGCGCCACATGAGAACTCACACGGGAGAGAAACCATATAACTGTAAATTATGTGCAAAATGCTTTCCGGTCGCGTCAGCTTTAGAGATACATGTACGTACTCATACAGGTGAGAAGCCTTACAAATGTTCACAGTGTCCAAAATTCTTCAGAATTTATGACGGTTTAAAAGCTCACCTCAGAACTCACACGGGCGAGACTCCGTACAAATGCTTATACTGCTCGAAATTGTTTAAAGAGAGCGGTACTTTAGCGACACATCTGAGATTGCACACAGGGGAGAAACCGTTCGTCTGTGAAATCTGTGCAAAATCGTTCTCGCAATCAGGAAACCTAAAAGCACATTTACGGACTCATTGCAATAAAAAGAAATCAAATCTCCCATGAGGAGAACAAGGGAATTCAAAAAGGAAGCCTACTACTGTCCACTGAAGCAGCTTATAGGTCCGTGCAGGGATTTGCACTATTTGGGCAGAAGCTCCGCAATATCCACAATATCATTTATTTATGCAATATATTTAAGTTATTATTATTTTGAATATTTTGTACATCGATATTATTTTATGTTGTATGTAATTCTAATTTATACTTAGCCTTTTTACAAATAAAAGAATTTCTCAATCATTAATTTACTGCCAACGCCTTGTACTCGTAACTAGAACATTGTTACGGAAAATTCCTTGTACTCAGTTTTATATTAGAAAGGGGTTCTCTTGTCAGGTAGGGTTGTAATGTAGAAATTCCAATATGATTTTTTGAAATACTTGCATGGAGAAACCCTGACCAGATAATTTTTTGTGATTCTATACAAACAGCAGTATTGCCTGCATATTGATACACTTTGAGTCCTGCAAGCCTTGCGGTGTGTTACTGCAGTTGTGCATTGTGCACACTTTCCTTTAGTGTTGTTTTAGTTCCAAGTAGAACTGTAAGTGCCTAACTTCAGTTACAATAATTGTTTGAGTTGTTCGATTATATTTAAGCTTACCATTGTAGTATAACTTATTTGTATATTGTGAAATGTGCATTTAACAAATCTGATTCTATTAATTTATTATGAATTACAGTTCTCATCATTTCGTTTTCCATAGTGAATAAAATATTTTGGTTTCTAATTCCAACCTTTACCTTATCATTTATTTTATACAAGGTCGTGTCAGAAGTACATTACTTGAATTTAGACATTACAATGACATAGTTGTGAGGATCCAAAAATAGTCCAGCCGATTAAATCTTCATTAATTTACTAGAGCTATGAGGAACGAATCATGAATGCTTGAGACAATTCTGTTTGTACTTGAAAATGCGTACTTCTTCGTAAAAGTGCGTGATAAAAAACCTTACAAATGCTCACATTGCTCTAGAGCGTTCAGTAATTCCAATTGTTTAATGCTACATACAAGAAATCATACCCGTGAGAAACCATATCGCTGCCTTATGTGTGGAAATTCATTTTCAAGACTACATCATTTGAATAGACATATACAAAGACATGCCGGGGAAAAATCTTACAAATGCTCGATTTGCACAAAGACCTTTACGACTTCACACGAATTAGATGTGCATAAAAGAACTCATACAGGAGAGAAGCCATACGATTGCCAAATTTGTCAGAAATCGTTTGCGGATTGGTCAGGTTTATATGTTCATATACGTTCGCATACAGGAGAGAAACCATATCAATGTACACTGTCTTCAGAATCATTCACTATTTCAGAGCACCTACATAAACATATAAGGACTCATGTAAACGAGAAGCCGTACCAATGTAAAACCTGCGCAAAATCATTTTGTCAATCCTCAGGGTTAAATATACATATGAGAACTCATACAGGAGAAAAACCTTACAATTGTCAAATGTGTACTAGAAAGTTTTCTACAATCCAAGAGTTAAATGTTCATGTACGCTCTCATACAGGTGAGAAACCTTACAATTGTTCACAGTGTCCTAAATCGTTTAAACTTTCCGGCGGTTTAAAGGTTCACATTAGAACTCATACATGAGAAACTCCGTTCAAATGTTTGTACTGCTCTGCTCGTAATTATTTAAAGAGTGTAAGAGAAAATAATTTTAATATTTCGTGCTCCAAAAAATGAAGTATATTAATGCCAGCATGTACAGATTACCGCAATTCATTGACAATATTATTTATGTTGTATATTTTTATGTTGTTATTATTTCGTACATGAATATTATTTTTTTTGCACGTAATTTTACTTAACATATCCTTAATATGATTTTGATTTGTGATTTAAAAAAAAAGATTTAGAATAAAACAATAATAACTTTCTCTACCCAGAGCCGACATATTTTATTCTGATGTTGAATGGCTATTGAATATACATGTCTCTCGGTCAATCAATGAGGAGAATTCTAAAACCGAAAAATAAATATTCACTCATCCGTCCATAGGAACTCAAATCCGTATTCAATGAATAAAAGTTGGCGTCTAAATTTTATGGACGTTGTTCTCCTGGTACAGTTAGGTTAGTTGACTAAAAAAATACCTAAAATACTAAATACTATAGCAACTCTTCTGTGTTCTCCGCTTATACGGCTTATAGTGTCCAGTATTAAAAATAAATTGTTTTCCACATTCTTGAAATACATATAGGCAGTTTTACTACGAAAAGGCAATTTGCTCGAACCTCTGAACCATTTTATTTTACAGTCTTTACCTGACTCAAAAGTCAAAAGGTTGGTTTTTAACGGGTCTTAACCCTTGTATTTATGTACAAACGAGCGACTTCATTTCCCCCAAACCAAAACTCTTTAGAATCCACTTCATCACTCGGTCGGTTAGACAGAAAAACTTAGACTTTTGGATGTTCAGAATAATATTACAAATACAATCTGGTGAGGACTCGAATGAACACATTGTCCAGGAAATACAAATTATTTTTTCGGAAAATACAAGAAGCAGCCGTGGAGGAAGGAGAATTGAGTAAGTAGAATAAAAGAGTTCTTAAATACTGTGTATACAGAAAACTATAGCCATCTTTGTAGTTATTTCCACCAAAGCTTGGACACGTTCATATAAAAACAGGTAAATATTTAAGTAAAGTATTTGAATTCATAAGTGATTATAAATTGAATGCGATTTGTTGTAAGCTTGTGTATGCTTTGTAAGTTACCGGTCCTGGTAAAAACTTCACTGTAATCATTCCGAATTATATTATGCGTTCATTCCAAACTCAATTCCCGTGTTCAAACACAAAATATTCACAAGGTTTGATTGCAATCACTCATATCGTAAGGAATCGCTGTGCCAGTTCCAGACAATTCAATCGTAACTCGCCTTGAAATTAAGTACAAATTGATACACCATCAAAAACTATGACGACGAGGGAAGTTCTGCAACGCACCGATTGCATCCAAACTTCTTTTTGAGATAGGTCATTGGATATCGTTGAACACGTGTTTTTCGAATTTCCTCCACGACCCCCACGGGCTCAAAATTCTTTTTTGATTTTCAAAATTGGAAATCCTTATGGGATACAACATGTGTTTTTTGAGTTGACCAAAGTCCAAAGAAAGAAAAACTCTTTGCATGCACTTTTTCATTTCGTCGTTTGGCTTTTCTGGAAAAGAACAAAGATTCCTGGTTGGTCGACTCGAAATACCCATGTTGTTGGCCATAAGGATTTTCTATTTTGAAAAGTGAAGAAAGTCGAAAATCAAATAATTTTTTTGATTCCCCGGGGGTCAGTGGAGGAAATTCCAAAAACACGTGTCCAATGATATCCAATGACCTACCTCAAAAAAAGTTTGGGTGAAATCGGTGGGTTGCAGGCTCCGAACTTCCCTCGTGAGTGAACCTGTGACCGATTTGCGTGCAAAAGTTGAGGTGTTACGCAGGTGCTTATATGAAACTATAAAGTTACTTTTCAATTTCAGACTGTCAAATATGCCATCAAAATCCGAACATCCAGAAGATTGGAAACTTGGACCTGACATAAAGATTAGCGTCGTTGTACACAAACTTGAGGAGAGGAGAATTCCAGCCTACCCAGTTTTAATCGGCCAATCACCAACGCCACAAACAAAAACGCACAATTCCAACAAGTATCAACCAAAGGGCACGCGGATCATCGGAGGTACTCGGAAATCACAACTGAATCCACCAGGTTTTTTTAATGCAGAACTGAAGAAATCACACAAGTGCACAAAATGTTCAAAATCCTTTAGTAGGAAAGGGGATTTAGTGTGTCATGAAAGAATTCATACGGGTGAAAAACCTTACAAATGCTCGTATTGCTCGAAGTTCTTCAGTCAGTCTGTTCATTTAGTGCGTCACACAAGAACTCATACAGGAGAGAAACCTTACCATTGCAATATTTGTGGAAAATCCTTTGCCCACTCGCACAACCTCAATAGACAAACACGAATTCATAGCGGGGAGAAACCTTACAGATGTTCACATTGCTCGAAATCTTGTACGGAATTTGGCGACTTGGAAAGGCACATGAGAGTTCATACAAGAGAGAAACCTAACAAATGTTTGGAGTGCTCAAAGGAATTTAGCGGATCGTCTCAATTAGTGGAACACGTGAGAACTCACACGGGAGAGAGACCATTTACCTGTAAATTCTGTACCAGAAAGTTTTCTCGATCTGGTAGACTAATTATACATGTACGCACTCATACAGGTGAGAAGCCTTACAAATGTTCAGAGTGTCCTAAATCCTTTACAGCTTCCGGGAGTTTAAAGATTCACATTAGAACTCATACGGGTGAGACGCCGTACAAGTGCTTGTACTGTTCGAAAATGTTTAAAGCGTCCGGCAATTTAGTGATACATCTGAGATTTCATACAGAAGAGAAACCGTTTGTTTGTGAAATTTGCACAAAATCATTTGCGCATTCAGGTCACTTAAAAAGACATTTACAAACGCATAACAAGAAAGGGAAGTCCAATCTGTCACAAGGAGTACAAGCGAATTCAAAGGAAAAGTCCAGTCAGGACAACATGAAATAACTGTTTTTGAAAATAGAAAATCCAATTTGATCTGATTTAAAAATATTTAAAAAAAAACACAATTTAATTGTAATTTTACTTGCGGGAAAATTAATATAAACTACAAAAAATGGAGTGTATTAATTACAATATGTACAGATTACAATAATTCATTGACAATATCATTTATGAAATATTTTTATGTAATTAATTATTTTGTACATGAATATTATTTTTATGTTACACGTAATTTCATTTTGTCCTGAACACGTGTTTGAATAAAACAAATTTTAAATTCTCTTTAATGCAATTACATTTATGTTGTTATTGTTTTTATGTTGTATGTCGTTCTAATTTATCCTTAGCCTTTTTGTGAATAAAACAATTCTTTATTCATCCGTTTAGTGCCAACGCCTTATACTCCTTACGAGAACATTATTTGGGACGATTCCTTCTTCTCAGTTTTACATTTGAAAGGAATTTTCTGGACAGGTAGGGTTGTATATTTTAAAATACCAAAATGGTTTCTTGGAATACTTACTGCGGAAAGCATGGACCTATGTATCTATTTATATGTTCCCATCCAAATAAAACTATTACCTGCATATAATACACTTTGAGTCCTTCAAGCTTTGTGACCCAGCGGTACTGCAGTTACACTTTACTTGTCGCCTTTACCATTTTTATATTTCAGTTCATTTCATTGAGTGTAATGTCCGTTTTGCTGATTTTAAACATTAGTTACAATTAATTCAACCTATTTAGTCTGTGTTTGTATTAGTAATACTGTGGAAGGATTGACTTATTTTTGGTTGGTGAAATTGTGCAGTGTCAATTTATCTAACAACAGATTTGAAATTCCTTGATAATTGCAAGAAGTTTCAATGGAGTGGTCGGATGACATTTTTACAAAAGACAATTTCCTTGATAATATTTAATATTCCCAGGATTTTCAACACAGGATTGGCAACTGGAGACGGTAGATTTCAATTTATATAAGACTACATTATTTTAATTGCAATTGGTTAAAACATTCAGTTGTGGTTGTACTAATTTATTATTTTACATTCCGAGAATAATAACATTACGTACACATTAATACGTACCTGCATGAGTTTACAACCACAATATCTTCATTCCTTACTTCTTATACATGAAAACTTCTAGGTAGGTTTGAGAAGTACGATTTGAATCGAAGAGGGAGGGGTTTTATAATTAATATATGTAAGTTTTCTCAATTTCAGATTTAGAATTCCGACATCGCGTTAAAGCGACGACAGGACTTTCCTATTTCCACTGACTTAGGGTGACACCTGGTTTCCTCCTGGACCTAAGTTCCGGCACTATCAACTTGGATTCATCATAAAAGATCCAAGTAAGCTCAGTCAGTTGATGCTGGAGAAAAAATATTTCACAGAAAAATTTATGTACAAGTATATGTGTCCTATTTACATAATTATAAGTAATTTCGTAACTGTTTAGGTTGTTGAAAATGTCAGCGAAATCCGATCACGTGGAAGATTGGAAGCTTGGACCAAACATTCAGTTAAGTGTCGTTCTGCACAAGCTCCACCTTCCGGACTTAAATACCGAGCCAGTATATGTACAATCAAATGACCAGTTGAAGTTGAAGAGACAGAAACAGCTTTCGAAAGTACCAACAATTACTGATAATCCTATTACATCTACACGAAAGGAAAAAAATAGCCACGGAGCTGTTTGGAAATCACCAACGAATTCAATACCCCTCGTGAATCCTAAACAAATAAGACCTCACAAGTGTCCAATTTGCTCAAAATCATTCGGAAAAGTACATGACCTCAAAAGTCATGTTCAGATTCACAATAGTGAAAAAGATTTCAAATGTACTGTTTGTGAAAAGACGTTCACATATCCACATGATTTAAGGAGACATACCAGAATTCACACTGGAGAAAAACCTTATAAGTGTTCCGTTTGTTCAAAAAAGTTTACACAATTAGGTAATCTTAGAACACATGAGCAAAGTCATACTGGAGAAAAACTATTCAAATGTGTACACTGTTCAAAAGCTTACACTAGTAAAGCATACGTAGAAATACATATGCGTAGTCATACAGGAGAGAAGCCGTATCGTTGCGAGATCTGCACCAAAGCATTCGCATTCACCAATCTGGCAGCTTTCAAATCGCACATGAGAGCTCATACAGGAGAGAAACCTTATCATTGCGATATTTGTGGAAAATCGTTTGCACACACTAATACACTAAATGTGCATACTCGATTTCATACCGGAGAGAAACCTCACAAATGCTCACACTGCTCGAAGTCTTTCACGCGATTTGGCGACTTGAAAGGGCACAATAAAGTTCATACCAAAGAGAAACCTTACAAGTGCTTGCAGTGCTCAAAGGGGTTCATCAAATCCTCTCATTTAGTTGTCCACATGAGAAGTCACACGGGAGAGAGACCGTATAACTGTAAATTGTGTACAAAATGTTTTAAGGACGCGTCAACATTAGCGAAACATGTGCGCACTCATACAGGTGAGAAGCCTTACAAATGTTCAGAGTGTCCAAAAACCTTCGGAATTTCCGGGGGTTTAAAGTCTCACATTAGAACTCATACAGGTGAGAAGCCTTACAAATGCTTGTACTGTTCGAAATTGTTTAAAACGTCCGGTACTTTAGCGAGTCATCTGAGATTACATACAGGGGAGAAACCATTCGTCTGTGAAATTTGCAAAAAATCATTCTCGGACAGAGCAAACTTTAAAGCACATTTGCAGACTCATAACAATAAAAACAAATCAAAACTTCAAGAAGGAGTAGGAGCGAATTCAAAAGAGAAGCCTACTCGGAACAACATGTAATGAACCGAACAATTTGAAATTGATGTTTGAAAAATAGGAATTCCGTTTTGATTTGATTTAAAAATAATAACAGAAACCGAATTTAATTTTAATATTGGTTGGGGACAGTTTATGTAAACTACAAAATCATGGAGTATATTAATTACAATACATGGCACGTAAAATTATTGTAACGTATCATTGACAATAACGTTTCGTTATATTATATATTTTTATTTTAGTGTTATTTTGTACATGGATATTAATTTAATGTGTTACTTCCTTCTTATTATTTTCATTTGTTGTTTTGCTGTTGTCAATTTTATCTATACTCTTTTATGAATAAAACAATTTTTAAGTTCTTGTTCATCCCACATACTGTCGAAGCCTTGTATTGTTGTATTCCTTACTAGAACATTAAGGACAATTTCTTGTCCTGTCCTGAGTCAATCATGAATGAGAAACGATTCAAATGTACCTTTTGTAATAAAACATTTGCACAGTCAGCCTACTTAATGACTCACATTAGAACTCACACAGGAGAAAGACCGTATGAATGCCGCATTTGTTCCAAAACTTTTACAAATTCACCAGGACTCAGTTTACATATACGTCATCATACTGGAGAAAAACAATACAAGTGTACATATTGCTCAAAATCTTTTAATCAATTTGTGCTTTTGACTTCACATTTGAGAACTCATACGGGCGAGAAACCATATCTATGCAAAATATGTCGAAAATCATTTACTCATGCGCAACATTTGAAAATCCACTTACGTACTCATACGGGGGAGAAGCCTTACGGATGCCCACATTGCTCAAAAGTCTTTACGGATTCAACCGCTCTAGTTGTCCACATCAGAACTCACACCGGAGAAAAACCATTCCATTGTAATCATTGTACAAAAACATTTTCTCAAGCAGGAAATTTAAAAACACATGATAATACTCATACAGACGAGAAGCCAATTCATTGTGAAATGTGTGAAAAAAGATTTTCTAGATCAGACCATTTGGCATCACACGTGCGTTCTCATACAGGAGAGAAACCGTATCGTTGTGAAATCTGCCCACTTACTTTAGCACATGCGGTTAGTTTACGAGTACACATCAGAAATCATACTGGAGAAAAACCATACCACTGTAAAATCTGTACAAAAACATTTTTCGACTCATCTGCTTGTAGTAGACATGTGCGAAGTCATACAGGAGGGAAAGGTAAAAAGAGGAAAATGTATATAATTCAAGAATAATCGCAATTACAATTACAAATAATTATTCCCTCGCCATACAAAATTCAACCCTTCATTTATTTAAGTTTTGTATTAACAAAAATCCAAACTATTTTGTAGTTTGTGAAAGTGTATAGGCAGTGGAGGTTGGTATTAAAGAAAAGAACATGTGACTGTGCTAGACTTCCAGAAAACGGCTTTCACTTGAGTAAAAAACTACTGTTATATGCCTGCTGGGAGAAACTCAAAAGTTGTACTAGATAAAAATCCATTGACCCCTCGGATCCGTAGGACTAGTTGTGTGAAATTTAGAATGATAAGCCTACTGGACACAAGGCATAAGAGAGAGTAAATTGTGTTCAAAATATGTGATTAGAAAAATTCAAAAAAAAATGCATAACATAACTGTAATATTTCGTTATCTATTAACCATTACTATATCAGTTCAATATTGTTATTATTATGTATTCACTTATAAATGTAGTTATTTATTATTATTAAGTTGTGTATGAATAAATGAATTTTTAATCTATAATTCCTGGAATTGCTGTCAAAAAACATATCTCCGTTCCTAAAACATTACTATGGGAAATTGCTTGGCTTGAGTTTGGGTTCCTTGAAAGGGTAAAACATTAAATATAGAAATAACTAACTTATTCCTGGAATACGGGCATGGAAAAACCTTCCGTCTCAAAAGGTTCAATTTTGACCTGTTTATTTATGCGTAGATATCCAAATCAAACTAGTGCCTGTATACGTACGTACATTACAATTCGAGTTCTCTAAGCCTTGTGGTGTAGTAGTAGCTGCGCACTTTACTTGTCATACTATACAAGTAACTACATTTCAATACCACAATTTAAATTTTAAAATCAATTCAATATTTATTTCCGTGTTTCTGACAGAGCAGAGGTGTTACTATTGATTTGTGTCTCAAAAAATTGATCCAAAATTAATCGTTAAATAATAATATTAATCGCCAGATATGGTTGTGAAGTTGTGACAATTATTTTTGTTCTTGAGAAATAATATGAAAATGTTGGTTGTGTTCTACGCGTAACGGAATACGTACACCTGCCGTGACCGGGAACAGAAAAACTACGAATAACAGCTACATAAAGTCCCTTCCTTTCCTTCCTTCACGCGAAATTCAACGCAGGATTGGTAACTGACAAAATATTAAAAAAAAAAATGAAAGACATCATTTACCTATAGAGAATTATGAATATATACTATTTTCATTGCATAAATTATTAATTCTGAAACTTTTACTCGTGGTTGGGCACATTGGGTATATTGTATTCCGAGAATGACATATCTACGAAGTACTATTCACTGCTGTCTGATTTGCTACAACATGTATGTGTATTTTGTTTGGGTACATTTGAGGACCTTAATTTTAATTAAAGTTGTATTCTGTAATTAATTTATATTGTTTGTCTTTATTTTAGATTTTGAGTTCAAAGAACACAGAAGCGGGAAGACAGGATTTCTCCAATTCAGACTGAATTCGGGTGACGCCTACCTTCTGTCTCTATTAATTGAATTCCACATAAGAATTTTATTAAGGTAAATCTTATTAGTGTGCGGAAAAATTTGGAAGAATGATTCAACTGTATAAATTTGCGCGTATGTTAATGCATTTGCGTGTAACAAACAAGTCGAGGAAAACCGAATATTTTAATTCTATTTATTATTTGAATTTTTAGAATGCTGAGAACAACAGTTAAGACAGAGGGTCATGAGGATTGGAAGCTTTCACCAAATACCATATTGTGTGTCGTTTTACGAAAGCATAACTCGAGCGGTTTATTTATGGACTCAGCTTTTTCAACCAAATCAGATTATCCGAATATTTCTCAACTAAACGATCAACCTAACCGGATGTCAGAGCAGAGCCCACTTGCCAGTTCCTCTTCCAAAACTCACAATGGAGAAACAATATTTAAATGTCCATTTTGTGAGGGTGGCTTTTCACATAGCGGCACTTTGAAGAAGCATGTAAAAACTCACAAAGCGGATCATCTTAAATGCCTCGTATGTTCAAAAACTATGAGCTCATCCACAAGTTTGTCAAGACACTTGAAAAGACACACTGGAGAAAAGCCCTACGGATGTCAAGAGTGTCGGAAATTCTTCACCACGAAATCAAGTTACGAATCCCATTTGACAGCCCATACTGGTGAAAAACCACATCGATGCCCATTATGTCCAAAATCATTTACTCGTACAGGATGTCTTAAAATGCACATACGCACTCATACCAGAGAGAAACCATACAGATGCGCACAATGCTCAAAGTCGTTTAGAAATTCTTCTGGTTTAGCATCGCACACAAAAACGCACACCGGAGAAAAACCATTCGAATGTAAATTCTGTCCGAAAGCTTTCCTACAACCATCTGATTTAAGAATACACATGAGAAGTCATACGGGAGAGAAACCTTATCATTGCAATATTTGTGGAAAATCATTTGCCCGCTCGAGCGACCGAAATAAACATACACGAATTCATACAGGAGAAAGACCTTACCAATGCTCACAATGCCTGAAATCTTTTGCTCAATGCAGTCATTTAACAAGCCACAAGAAAGTTCATACAAGAGTCCGTCCAAGTTCTTGTACCAATGTCATAGACCTTTCAGTCATTCCATTCAATTAGCGAAACACATGAGAACACATAGTAGTGAGAAACATCAGTATGCATTATGTATGTAAAATATGCATAGGGTTAACAATATATTCTACTTAAGTCTCACTTCTAAATGCTAGAGAGAAAGCTTTTTCAAAATGTTCATGGACTTTGATTGACCATTGGTTTTGCTAATTCAGGTTCATGTTTTGTGATTGCAAATACTGTTGTTTATGTTGTAACTATGTATTCATAATTCTAGATTATAACGGTGAATTCATTTGTTTATTTTAAGTAGAGTTCTCTCTCAAACTCAAGAAAATTTTATTATTATGGGATCATCAATTCTTTTTCTGTGTGTGAACTGAATTGTCCTTATCGAAATGTTAATAAAAATTTAATTTTTCAAATCAATTTAGCAAACAACGGGATACTCTTCATATTTAATGAGGTTGTAAGAATGATATTACATCTTTTCATTGAGAGGGTGGGTCGACCACTCGACCCTGTGATGAAATAAAGGAATGAAATGTTCACTTTAACCGGATGTGCCAATCCGAGTTCAATGAAAATTTTTTGACCTTTTTACTGGCTTTCTCCCGGTATAGTGCAGTTGTTTCATTTTTAATACCATAGCAGGTTCTTCGGTTTTCTCTCCTATGAGTGTCAGGCACGTGTAATCAATATTTCGTACATTCTTGAAATGCACAATACACATGCCTATAGTTTTACTATTATGGGAGTGGCATTTCATTCAAACCTATACTTTAAACTATCTGACTCAGGGGTTGTATTATACCCTACCTGTTTATTTCTGCCTTCGCTTCTTTCAAACCAAATATATGGGCATACAATTTTATTACTTTTGAGTAATCGTAATCTCTTTGGGTCGTAAACTCCTTCAAACAAACTTCGAATTCATTCACTTATTTTATTCACTTAGGCACGAAAACGTAAAAGTGTATACACAATTCTGAATCGTAAAAAAATATTACAAATACAATTTCGTTAGGACTCCTAGCTAACCCAGGGAGTAGGAAAGAGAGGGAAGGTGAGATTAACCCAGGAGTGAATTTTTCCTAATTCAAATCTATTCCTAGATATCTCCGGACTCAAGCGTCGGATCTAAATTTTGTTTACAGATTCCTTATTCCTTGGATCCTTAAATTCTAGTTCATATAGCAGTTATCAAAATTAATTGTCAACAACTTCATAACACACTTTCTCTATTTGAATATGTACACGTTGGCATTAGAAATTGTGGAGCGTGGCTTCGGACGATAACTCCAGAACTAGTTATCGTATCGAG
>JAQIXO010000877.1:0-14992 GCA_034700305.1 Protaphorura armata
ACATTCTACCAAAATGTTACCACAAACTCCACTGATTTAATTTTCTATCGGCAGCCTCAACAATGTTTAGTGTACTACATTTACCATACTAGTATGTATTATAAAACAAAGTATACACTAAAAAATTTTCATATTCGAAACATTAGAAACAAAAGAGAACTTGTATTTTGATTTCTGAAACATGTCTACTTTGCCCTACATTCTACCAAAATGTTACCACAAACTCCACTGATTTAATTTTCTATCGGCAGCCTCAACAATGTTTAGTGTACTATATTTACCATACTAGTATGTATTATATTATAAAACAAAGTATACACTAATTTTTTTTCATATTCAAAACATTAGAAGCAAGAGAGAACTTGTAATTTGATTTCTGAAACATGTCTACTTTGCCCTTTTGACCCCTTTTTCTGGATGGCATGCATTGCAAAACCAGTAGTCTGGTTTACCTGATCCAAGGTTTTGCATGTCCATGCACTGATCGTGATACCATTTCCGACAGACCACACACATATTTTGTTTTTTTGAAGTATTCGCGTCGACAAAACATTTAGTATCTCCAACACTGCAAATTGCCCAGTCTTTAGACAATTTGTCCAATTCATCGGTTAGAATTTTTATGCAAGGCTTGCTATTTGGAGATATTTCAAACTCTTCGAGTCCACGAAATCTCTTTTGTATGACCCTCAAATTTTCATTGGAAACCTTAACATTTCTATTGAACAATTGCTGAATAGGATTCTCGTGGACTTTTTTAGTATATAAAAAATTTATAATCCCATTCCTGCTTCTAATACTATCACGATTAGCATGCTCGCTCCAATCTTCCAGATTGACAATCGAGGAAACATAGGAGCAGACAAAGACTCCGCAATCGTAAGAATTTGTCTGAGAAGAGCAATCTCCTGAATAAATGAATTCCCATTCATTCGCTAAAAATTCGATGTCCACAGCCCAGTATGCAGCGGCTGTTATCATTAGCAAATTTCTGAACTGCTCGAGTCTAACAAAGGATGAAACCATATGATTCATTGGGTCGAGGATCAAGATTTTCTTGATACGAAAGACAATTATACCAAGCACCCAATGTTCACCCGGCCCGCCAATATCCGTATTTATAGTCTGTAAAACAATGTCGTAATTTAGCATTTCTGCTTTACAAACTAATTCAATGAGACCGCTGTAGTTCATCCTTTCAACTGTCTGATTTATGTAATTCTTCGAGGGATATATGATTTCCTGCATACCTGCCTCCTTAACCAACAGATCTATGGTATCATCAACAACAGAATCTACCAGCCAAGTTTCTCTTTTTAAGCTTGGGAAAAGATTTTTAATGCGAGATTTCAATTTAAGCGGTCCATCAAAAATATTCAAGCGTTTCTTGGAAACCCCAATGCCGTGCGGAGAAAGTGGCAATTCCTCCTCCTCCTCAAGTGTGGTACTGGAGTATTGCATATCGACTTTGCTATCTAAATTTTCTACCTTGGGTTTTTTTCTAGGGTTCCTGTTTTTCGTACCCTCTGTTTCTGTGGTTTTCTCTTTTGCACATTTCTTGGATTTTCTAGATACCTTTTGGGTATTTTGTTGCGCTTTTACATCCGATAGCCCTCCTGGATCCGAGCTATCTATAACTAGCGGTTCTCTACCGTCTCCACAATTAGCATGCATTGGTTCATGTTTCGCATCATGTTCTTGTTTTTTATTATTTTTGCCTATGTCTGTTCTTGATTTGTTGCCTTCATCTAAATGATACTTGCCGTTACTTGTATCGACCTCGCTATCTAAAGTTTTTCTCTTTTGCTTTGCTTTTCTCTTTGCCATTCTAGAGTCCGGTGCTTCAATTACCACCATATCTACGTCACCACGCTTTGGAATTTTCCTACCAGATTTTGCCTCGCCTTTGCACCTTTTCTTATTCATCTCGCTAAGCTCAAGTGTTGTTCTTTGTATGCTCGGCAGCTTGTGGTGCGTTAAAATAATTACTGCTCTTCTATGATAGCAGAGTCCTGGCCTAGCGCAGGAACACGACCACGATTGCTTCGATTCATCCCAGAACACCGTTTCTACTTTATTTTTATACGGCGCTCGCACTGTGAATACACCGGCCGCGGAATCCACAGTAACCAAGTTTTTAGTTAAACACATGTTTGACAAGAGTCTTCCTGTTGGACGATCGACATTTACTTTCTCAAGCATGTTCGCCTTATAAATTTCATTTGATTTGAATAAATCCATGAATTCCTTCTGTGTCAAAGTAGCGTATGCTGGAAGCTTTATCTCATGGGCTGTTTTTGTGAAATTCTGCTTTACTACGTAATCACCACTGGGTCCATATGATCGACGGAATTCATTTAGTTTTTCTAACTGTATTTGGTGTAATGCCAAAACCAACGTGTCCAACGGAAGCTCTTCGTAATCCAGACTTCGCTTAATTAATGCATTCATGCTTTCGCAAATGTTATTTGTTGGAATAACATTAGAAAATGCGGCGAATTTGGAATAACTAAAACGAGCCGAACTTCTTAAATCATCTTTAAGATACCTTTCTGCATAGTCTACAAATGCTTGTGACCATTTATCTTCACATTGATTGTATAGTTCTTCAAATTTTGACTCCGTGTCACAGTCTAGCAATAACTTCACATGGTTAACGTAAGCTCTAATATCATCCTTCTTGCCTGCAGCAGTAGGCACCCACCTCTCTATGTCATCGATTAAATGGTTATGACAAAAAATGAGATTATTGTCTGGAATTTCCTTTCTAATTACATTTGAGAATGCAGTTTCCCTGTCACAACAAATGGGTATGTCTTTAGCATACTCATTCAGATTCAACTCTTTGATTATTTCTTTCCAAAATAGTTCGTGTCCTCTCTCTTTTTTCTTCTCGTGGAGTACAAATGCTACAGGAATAATAGGGTTATCCTCGAAATATATGTTTCTGACTATTAATACGGAGACATAGGCTTCGGATAAATCGAAAGTTGTGTCATAGGAAATTAACTGCGGTAAGCTCTTATCGTTTGCACTTTTTTTCAAAATTGATTTAGCGTACGACAGCATTGCAGGTTCCGCAAATATAATTACATCTGATGGAATAAATTGTGCTAGTCTGATGAACTGACCATGATCCTGCCTATGCATTTCAATTATACTCTCTCTCTCATCTCTCATTAGTCGACGACCTAAATTTTCCTGACATCTTATGTTTCGGACTTGTTTTAAGTTTCTGGGTGTCAGCACAGGCTCGACGCTCTCGTACATATTACCCAGTACTTTCATTTCGTTCTTAATTAAGATGTTGTAAATCTCTTTTGGACTTTCCTTTCCATGCACCGCGTCCCTGATTTTATGTTTTACAGATTTTGTGTTCGACGCGAATACCTTATTGGTCAAGCTATTGCCATGAGGACTGGGCTTCCAAATTTTCTCGTCACCTACGTAATGAATCAGGACGTATTTCCCTGCTAAGCCTTTGAATTTGTTTTCAAAATAGACATGCTTCGCGAATCCCTTAACCGTAATCTTCTTTCCTTCTACACGACGCTTCAATGAATACCACTTCTTCATTACACCATTATCGGAAAGTAGATTACCATTATATTTCATGCCGGTCATTTGATCCCTTAGGTAATCTAAGTCGTCGTTTTCGCGTAATATGTACAAGTAGATATCCCCACCCTTCACATTGTAAGGAGGACATGGGCAAACTTTTGATTTCAACTCTCCATTTTCGGCTCCTTGTAGAATTTTCAGTGCCTTCTGTGGACTCAATTCTCGACGCTGCACATCAAACACATGATTGGTCACAGGATTATCATTTTCTGTTTAAACAACATCACCAATCAGTACCAGTTCTTATACAGTAGAATATATATCATATCCCTTACCTGTAATTCCGTCGTCTGAGTCCTCTGACGATGATCCCGGTACATTTCCCATCGAATGCAACGCACTACCGCCTTCGTTGTCATAGTTGATTGCTGTGTGGAATTTGAATACAGTCAATCAATCTATCAAATTGTATGTGAGGTAGAACTATTTCAGATTCTCTTACCATGGCTGGCTTTTTCTTTTCTGAGATGTCCTTCTCCACTGGGTTTATACAAATCTTCTGAATCCCCTTTGGAATCATCTGTGTATCAAAATTGGCTAAAGTGAGATATCTTCAAAAATATGTCACCATACACAATCAACTTACCTGTGTCATCGCTGGAACCCTTCGTCTTTCCATCCACTTCATCCATATAAGTATGACCGCATTGTGGTTTTTTGAATTTTTCTGAACTCATATCGTCCCTGGAACCTATAATTCAAGCAACGATCGTTGTTGTAAATTGGTATTATAATTACATACGTTGATCTTGTGTCCCTCTTATTTCCTATCCTTTGGGTTACGTTTTTTTATTTGACACTTGCGAGATATAAAATAATGTTCATTTCAAAATATTGAGATGGATATCGGGAAAAATTCTTTAAAACTATATACCGTGTTCAGGACATCTTCGAACAACTATCGGAACGTAGTCAAATCTCAGTTGAATTTGACGGAATTTTATGTACTTACGGTTAAAATTTGAATTCTTCTCAGAAGAACTGTCAGATTCGCTGTTTGTGCTTGAGTTACTTTCACCGCTTTCACCCTTTCCGAATTCACCTTTCACCCTTTCTTCTTCTAAATCTGTGTTCAACGTATACTATTAGAATACTAAGAACGAGGAAACAACGTGGTTAATCTATATTACCCAACAATTCGTCCTCAGGGAGATCATCATACTGCTCACTTTCCGATGTTGAGATATTCTCATTAGACGAGTACGCCGTAGAAGTAGTATTGCTAGAGGGTGAGAAATCGTCACCAAAGTCCGACTGTGGTACTTTGCCTTCAGCTGATCTTCCTACGAAGTCAGCACCTTCTGTCTTTGGACCAACCTATGAAGTCGCTAGGACAGTTTATTTGAAGTCTTTTATGTATACTTTACTAACTTTTCTCACCTCGGGATTGCTTTTGCCTTCGGAATAAGCCGCATGCGTTTGGTCGTCACGATCAAGATCTTTCTCTGCCTAAAATATTATACAATTACAATATTTCAGATTTCCGGCTCAGATTTCTACAAACAAACATATAAACCACATACTTTCTCATATAGGAGTACGTATGCATTGGAATCTAACGCTGAATCGCGGATGTCGTCCTTCTTCGATTTAACTATTGAGTCGTCGAAAAGTAATACGTCTCCATCCGAACTCCATACATGGGCTGTATAGTGTCCACTTGCTCTTTCCTCCCCCCGATGGATAATAGCGCCAACGAGATGATATACCTGAAAAAGAGAAACACATTTTGTCTAATAATGAAAATATCATAACTGTCTCCCTTGGCTATGTCTGACCTGTGTTTTTCCTGTCCTATATTCTGGTACACGAATGCAGCGATTGCAATGGACATAATCCTTCAGTTTCCGCCCAAGCTCTACTTTATTGTTGAATCGATTCAATGTTATAATCAACAAGGTCGGTAAAATCTCGAAGCTTCTGAAAATGGCGGCATTTGTTGGACCACACTTTTCACACATATGCTTCTCCACTTGCTCACTGCAATTTGTTTATCATGTAGCAAAGACCATAAGAGATCATAATGAATGAGAAGCTTACCTAAAATATTCCATGTCCAGACCGTCCTGTACTGTTACTTTTCCAACAGAAATTGGTACAGCGGTAACCCGATTGTACTGCTTTGTTTCACTGACCACATCACAATCTCCTCCGCATATTACTGCAAAATGGAAAATTTCAAAAGGGCTAATTTCTTAACATATTTAACACATATATAATTTATTTTACATAATATACTAAAATACCTTCTTGCATGAGTTCACCAGAGAATTGTGGGAACATGCTGACAATCTGAAACAAAAGAAATTATGTTCATATAGAAATCAGGATGCAACTATTCCTGACTCATATTATCTATGTACCTCGTCACAATCGGCCCTTAGTTTGCCGGGCTGCATAAGACACCTTAGCAATGCCATTAGATACTCACAGGCATCTTGCTGCCGATTCGTCATGAAGGCGTGTCCGAGACCTGTATAAACAGACAAGAAGACTTGCTTCATAATCATTCCAGAAAATTAATGTTCATTTACATCCTTCTTACGGTCTTAAGTAATTTCAATTGTATATAAGCAATTAATAAATAGCGTACATTCTCTAACTGTCAACATTCTAATCGGCGACACAGGTACACTCAGACTCATAGACATTTCCTGGAATGTTTCTCTCATAGCTGCGTAGAACGTGTAACAAGTGGCATCACCAGCGACATATTCAGTAGATTCAACGGCGTCTTTGAACTTTGTTGAGTTGTGCAACACCTGGAGCACAGCGTTCTGATAGCAACAGTTTTGAACATTTTCTATCCCTCTTTTCCCCGTCGTATTAGATTCAGCCTCGTATTGTGGAATTTCTGGGGAAAATAGTATGTCGATAATCAATGCATATATTGTTTGTGAATTTTGGCTCATTTAATTATTCTCACTTGACTTAGGTGTTGCGCTTTTCGTCCCGGCTGTATTTTTATTTTTCGATTGTCCTTTTCTCGGGTCATCGCCTATGTACTGAATTACAACATGCTGGTTTCCCTCGTTTGTGTCACCGTCTTTGGCTGCATTAGAAATAATTCATCGTTAGTTTAATTGTTTTATTAATGGGCTAACGTCATTTCGTCATTTGACTTTAACACGCTTTAAAACCTAATTAACATATACTCTTATGCACCGTCAATGTATTTCTCCGAAATACTAGGACTCGACTGTGCCGTATGAGAAGGTAATCATTGTGGAACAAATTTAAATCATAACCCTATTGAATGAAAAATATAACTCAGTTGGATGGAAAACATAACTCGACTGGATGGAAAGCATGAAACAAACTGAATGGAAAACAACTCTGTGGGATGGCAAACATAACTAGGTTGGATGGAAAACATTGAATGGAAAACATAACTCAGTTGGATGGAAAACATAACTCGACTGGATGGAAAGCATGAAACAAACTGAATGGAAAACAACTCTGTGGGATGGCAAACATAACTAGGTTGGATGGAAAACATTGAATGGAAAACATAACCCAATTTAATGGAAAACAACTCCGTTGGGTGAAAAACATTGAATGGAAAACATGTCGTGTGTCAAAACGTCATGACGGACGTTATTAAATAATTAGCTACAAGTACAATTACAATTTCGTGCTATCCCCGTTCTAACTAGCTTTTTGGCAAATGTTGTTAACCGATTTATCTCTGCGTAAGATTATTACAAAATCAAACGAGCTTATACATTTCGAACCGGATCATTATGTTGGACAGGCGTTTTTTAAATTTCCTGGACTGTTGTCTGAGTTAATTTTTGGCAGATAAGATTAACCTCTGTTTCCTTTGTCTGATCAAGTCAAGTCACATCAGGTCGAGTTAAAATCACAACGAAAAGGTCGAGTAAAAATTAAATCATGGGGTGAAACAGAATCGAAACTATACAATAAGTTAATTAAAATAAATTACTCACCTCTATAATAGTACACACGTTTGCTGAAACTGTCCAGACGAGTATTGTTGCCATTGCGTACTAGAAGTTGAAATTTGTCTTTAAACCACCCCTTCCCATCTCTCGTTTCATCACGGTCTTTATCTATGAAAACCCAATTGTGGTCGTCACTCGTACCTGTACGTATAGCACAACATTAACGAAATGAACACTTCGAAATACTTGAGAATCTGCCTCAGGTGACCACATTCGCTTTTATCAAAATTTTAAAAATACCTAAGTTAATATTTTATATTCAAATTCAATAGCATTACGTATTTCAAATGCCAGGTGTACATTAATTTCAATTTGTAATTAATGCATCAAAAACGAACATGAAAGAAACAATGCACAAAATTTAATTGGTCACCCGATACAGATTTCTTTACTGCAATTCATTTAGTGAACACGAAACTAATATAGATGCATTCTTAACATACACTACCACTTTGTATACATCCAATCGGCAGTTCTGTCGAAATTTTGGCCTGAACAATATCCTTCAAAAGCTTACGCACTGCTTTGAAAGTCAGTGCCTTACTTCTGATTATGGGTTTCAGTACCATTATGGCACTTCCAATTAGATCACTGTTACACCACGACGAGATTAGTTTAAAGTTAATATCCTCGGCTGTAGGACGTCATCACTAATTAAATGCTTCCAACAAACTGGACACTTATTTCTTGTCGCGGCCAGGCAGTACAACAGTTTTGCACAAGTACCATTGGCTGGCCGTGGATTCCATTATTCCACAGCCAATAAAATTTGACCCCCTAGCAAAAGATTCGCCAAGAGCAGGGCGACTTATAGTGTCACGTTAGGAGATATTTATCTGTTCCTTTTATGTTTGGGTGACGCCCCAGTACGACCACTAAATTAATGCAGGAACGATATATATTACCAGTCCAACTTTCGCTGTCGTAACTGATACATCTCACTTAACCGAAGTATAGTAATACACAAGGATTTCCATTTTTTCCTGATCGAAATTTCGTCAATCCAAGTTAATAGAAACTAACAAAATGTGGACTACGTTTTTTCTTGTAGTCATACTCATGGGAGAATCTTTTGGAAGTAACGAGAAAATTGTGTACAAGGTCACTACTGGCGCATCGTCAATTAAAATTCCTGACGTTGTTTTGTACTCAGATGTCCGAAATATTATCTTTTCGTTCCCCAGCCTTCCCAAAGTAAAAACCCAGGTGGGAAAATCGTGTGTCGGATTTGATTTCTGTGAAGTGATTAACAAGAACAACGAAATTAATCGTGCAACTTTTAATCTAACCAACATTCTTACGAAAATGTTCACGGTATCCGGGCAACAACGTAAGGAATTTCCAACGAACGACTGGCCGAAGAGTCTTTACTCGACCACGAAATCGCCGATTAATGTTGAGGAGGATGTGGATATGCGGGCAGTAGTGGAAGATTTCGAGAATCAGTGGCACTCACATTCGGAATCCAGGAAGGAGCATAATACAATTTTGTCGAGGGACACAAGAGGAGTTCCTATAATTCCCATCCTAAGGACATTTGGTCCACCGCTCTACAGTTTGATGAAAAACTTATTCAACAGTAAGAAATCGATAATTCGAAGTATAACTGCATCCAACGAGATCGGTGGAGAGCCACAATTATCTATTGTACCCTCACTTTCCGAATTTGCATTGTCCTCTACGTTCAACAGCGGAGACATTGAAAAATTGGTCAAGAAAGTGCTGAACAAATTCCTAGTTCGTAACTCTCAACCGGAATCCCAATACGGACCCTTCTTTGATATGGTTGACCTTAGTTTTTTTCATACACATTTAATCATTGCAGACATCGCATCTCTACTTTACCATGCCCAAGTCATTGCAGTGCACGCCCAGGCAGTGTCCTCATGTAGAGCGAATGAAATTCCGGTCAGTTATATCCCTCCTTCCATGTTGTACCACAAGTTACTTGAATTAGAGAAGCAACTTTACCCTGACATGGAACTTGTAATACCTCCGTCCAATGTAATGGCGTATTACAAGTTGGACAATGCCGACTGTACAATTGGAGACGACGCCGGAATTGTTGTGGTCCAAATCCCAATTAAACCTGCGCAGTCAACTTTTGAATTGTTCAAATTTCATGGACTCTCTTTTGCGAACCAGGGCATGACATGTACTTTCGATCTGCCGTCTTCTTATGTTGTCAAGGAGACAAGTTCAAGCTCAATTTATCGAATAACTGATGCGGACGAGGACAGCTGTAATCCTGCTGCATCTGGAAAATGTCTTGTTCCATTGGTGAGTTACCTTAGTTAAGCTGCCACCTTTTAGTATTGTTAAGTAAATAACACGACCGAAAAAATTTCATCAAATCCCCATGTAAAGGAGTCGATACACCTGGACACATTTTATGATCAATGTATAAAGTGACGTAGTTTGATTTTATTTCGTAGCGAAAACAATTTGATTCATGGTATTTAATATTTTGGAAATTTGAAGCATGAGACACATGTCTGTCATGTCTTAATGTCAAGACTGGATCTGCCAACAGCAGCATTATAATGTATTTACTTTGCAAAAACATGGTCCATAGCTTTCTTATTCGATAAGTTACGAACATTATAATGAGGAGTTACGTAATGCAACTCCAACGAACAAATTTTTTTTTGGTTCAATTCTTCGATCATGTCTTGTTGTTCATGAGTTCAGGAATTAGCAATCGCAAGTACACTTCTAAAATTTGTGTTAATCTGTTGTATAGTGTAATTATCACGCGTCTTGTACTCATTCATCTAACGTGATCATTTTGTTTTTCTACCAGATAAACTCAGGATCAACAACTGCTGACCTTTGTTTACAAGCCATCATGAGAGGAGAGTCACCAGGAAAATTAAAGAGTCTTTGCCCATCTCATTGCCATGCAGAAAACCACCTGCGCATATTCCAACCGCGATTAGGAACAGTAATCGCAACTAACCTTCCAACCTCGGGTGTAAAGTCAGTTTGTGATGAGAAAATCTTTACATTGAATGCCAATGTTTCAATTGGGGCTGTCCAAATAACTCTCGGCTGTAACTGTGACCTCATGATTGGCACTAGTAAAGTTGCAAAGTCTGGAGGCATATGCGTGAACGGAAGGAAAAGTCCAACCCAAATTGCAGCCTTAATTCCAGTGCAATGGCTGAAACAGAACGGCCCCTCAGTTGGTGCTTTCGTCGACAACGTGAAGACTGTACTAGATAATGCATGGCACGATCAGGAATTTTCAGTGACGGATTGGTTGGAGAATCAATTTGAAAAAATATCATGGATTGCAGCCCTAGGACAACTGTGTCAAGCACTAGTGACGATTGGATTGTACATTAGGATGAACGGTATTGGCGCAGCTATTCCACTTATTATGGATCGCTTGCACAGGGCCAACGCGTCATCAGAAGAACCCATCTGTGACTTGCCATTATCGACCGAGGTGATTTTGCACATAACCCTCATTGTCGTCTTGTTGCACTTGGTATTTGTGGGCATCCGTCAGGCATTTTACAAAGCAAGGCAGGCATGGGGTAATGCTGTGGCTCGTGCCGCCGTTGTGAGGGATATTGAGAGACAATAACTTGGACGAATATATATGACTCCCCGTCTTAAAAGTTTTACGGAACACTGTATCACTCAACTTTTCGATAATTTATACTTAAATTCTTAATTCGTAATAATGATTTGCGTATCACGACGTGCATAATTTCAGTAGCCAGCCAAGAATTGCAATTGGAATTGCTAGTAAACCTATTTTACCGTTAAAGTGACGTCAGTGAGTGAATAATTTTTGTCTGTAGTGAATATAATACAATGTGACGACAAGGTGATCGTTAACGTATCAAGAATTGAACATGCAGGAATAACATTTGAGCACCAATGTGGACCCATTTTGAAACTATGGAAATTCATTTTAATGTATTAATGTTAATGATGTATTAAATTTTTCTTTACTTCAATATTTAGTGACAAATTGCAATTTGGATTAATAGAAGCAATTAGTAGTTTGTAATATATGCTTTAATTGTTGTACAGAATATATTTACTAAATGAAATAATTAAACAAAAATGTATCAATAATTTACAAGTTTGGAGAAATCATCCTAAATACGATGTATCGCATAGAAAGCTCGTACAGAATTACGCCTTATTGCCATTAGCTAGGGTGTTCTGAGGTAGAGTATGGGTAGTCCATGCCTTACATAACTTTCACTACTGTTCATATGTAATCTGAGTTTGAGACACACTGAAGTATGCATAACAAGCGAGAAACTTAATGGTGAAAGGAAAGAAAATCTACACTACTAGAAAGTGTGTCAACTCCTAGTCTCTTGGTTTTCAAAACAAATGGGACGGTACTATATGGATGTTTTTGGAAATGCTTGAATTAAGGCAAGGTTTTCAATTTTTGATTGAGTTCCCGTGGCTTAATCTGATGTGGCGTTTCAAACCGTTGGTACTAGCGTAAATTTTATGACATTCAGGACATGCGTTATCGAGTGAGTGCATCAGCATGTGATTTCCTAAGCCTGTCTCCGTTGCATATGAACGTTCGCATATACTACAAATTCTTCTATCTTTGTGGGTTTGCATGTGCTTGGATTTCCCACCTCGAGTTTTAAACGTTTTGGGACAGATCGAGCAGGCTAAACTGTATTTGGTCACCTCAACGTTGTCAGCATTATGATCCAGCGATGACACATGATGTAATTCCGAATGCGAAGCACTTATCTCATGCGTAGTGCATGATTCCGACCTTGCAACAATTTCGCCTTGGCAGTCCTGGGTGACGTTGCTGCAGAGCGGAAATTGAGTTGAGGATATTTCTGGCGGCAATGGAGCTGATGGAAGGTACTCCATACTGTCCGTCGTATCCGACTGTTGTTCTGTCTCACCGATCACGTTTGGGATTTCAGGAGCTATAATTTTTTAGAACAAGAAGGAGCTAGTGAAATAGCCTTAAGGGTCTATTAAAAATGTACATGTGCTATTTCGATATAATTTAATTGTATACCACTTGGATACAATAAGACGGTTAAATAGTTTCGACTTTGGACTTACCGCTGTGAGATTCACCAGGTCCTTCGTTCTTTTGAATATTTTCTCTACCTCTCAAGTACTCTGAAATGAGAAAAATATTAGATAAGAGGCATTCTGCATTTTGCATGTGCCAAAGTATTTAGTGTGCATTCATGTTGTGCTTTCACGTGGACTTAATAAGTTTGTCAGTAATACAACTCATTGTAGTGCAATTGTTGTAGAAATACAAATATTTATTTTTTATATAACTCGTCACAACTTACCAAGTTTAGCAAGTGCAGTGGCATGTGTGGTCGTCAATTCTGATAGTGTATAGGTGGGCTGCATTCGGTTACCACGATTCAATGAAACCTGAGGAGGAAATTGGTAAATTAAACAGACGTAACCACGCACAAAGTTGTGTCATTCCGTTTGTCCGTATGAATTCAGTTTCACAAGAATCTATTGAGTCTCGCACGTAATCGTTGCGATCGGAACATTGCACAATTGAATTCAACAATTAATATAGAGGGATTTACTCACCATACGACAGAATTCTCTGAACCGATTCTTCCGATGAGTATTTCTGAACATTTTAGCTGAATTGGGATTTACAATTACATGAAATTTAATGATTATAAAATGTGCGGTGTCTTAGACTAGGGTGGAAGGATTTCAGAATTATGATGCCTCTCCAATCCTGCTCGTCATCCCTAAACAACTGACTCGAGCATTTCTATTAACATAATGTAGTCTGACATTATTTTTAGCGGAGTGACATTGACCAGCCAATTTTGCCGTACTAAATGTCATTTTACGTGCCTTATCAGAGTTTGTGATGTTTTGCTGACTGATTGTTTTTG
The DNA here is from genome assembly GCA_034700305.1 of Protaphorura armata. NCBI lineage: Eukaryota > Metazoa > Arthropoda > Collembola > Poduromorpha > Onychiuridae > Protaphorura > Protaphorura armata. The sequence continues at coordinate 13,481 of JAQIXO010000877.1, forward strand.
TTGACTTACTGTGTTTTACTGTTGGCAAAATGGAGCACCAAGTATAACGTCGAAGAAGCAAATGAATATGCTAGCAGTACAATTCACAGTTCGGCTGTGGTTAGTCAGAAGTCAACCTTGTAAAACTGCGCAGCTTTATTACAAATTCCATTTTAAACAATATTTAGTTAATATCTCCGAGATCAATATTCAAAACAATGAGGACTGTCAACCCTCTAGGTCCAACAATTCCGAGTGGAAAAGGACCAAGGAAAACAATGGGAAAGGTAAGTTTCAGATCAGTAATTATCTACAAATAATGAGTCAGATAAATAATCTGACCTCAGGCTAAAGATTTGGCAAATATTTTCCACTGCTCAGGCGACTGGACGTCATCAGAGAAATTCAAAGTACCACGAACGAAATGTTTCTCCAATCCAACTGATTGCATCATGTACGTTAGCACAATAAAATGCAAAAAATGCATTGTATCCTGTCGCTACTTTTGTTTCTATAAGTTGTTTATAAATGTGTAATAATGAGACATGTAGTGTGAAGTAACGTCCGGTTTGACATTAATCATTGACACTCCTTGAATTGCAGTCCGATGCCTACACCCGTTACCTCTTGCGAAATGCTAAAAAACCGCCCAGGCGGTCGCCAGGATTGAAGGCGTTGATGGAAATTCGAAAACTCTGGAAGACCACCAAACTCGTAATTCCAATGGCTCCATTCATTCGTCTGATTCGACAAATTGCACTGAAAGAAAAAAAATTATTGAAGCAGGAACCCAAGTGGCAAGGGGATGCCGTTCTTGCCATCAAAGAATCTGCAGAAATGTACTTAGTTCAACTTTTCGAGGATTCCCTGATTAGAGCGCACCATGCTAATCGTGTTACTGTGATGGTGAAAGATATGATTGTAGTTAGACGAATCCGTCAGAATAGTGGGCTTAAGATGTGAAGAAACTATATACTAACCTCACGTAAGAAGTAGGACGTATTACTTTATTTGTATAAAACAGTAATATATTGTAGGAGTTAGTGATTGTCTCTAATAATAACTAAATGAACTAGTAGATACTACTAGTACACTGGTATTTGTAAATTGTGTTTCATGACAATTCCTGGAGTTCAGCTTAACCGATTATGAAAATGGTTAGAAGTTAGAACATATAGAAGTTGTATTACATTAGCTTAATTGTTTGTTTTACTGTCAATTTGAAATTAGTGGTCAAATATTTGTTTTCTCATATTCGACTAGTAGTTTTGGTATGCATAAACGAAATGGAAAGTATAATTGGGCGAAGAACTAAGAAGTCCACTCGATTGGTTTCAATAATGTATGGGAATCGAATAATGTGCAGGATATAGAAAACTAAGTAATCTCTGGGCAATGGCAGACGTGATGGAAGGTAAATATAATGTTGAAGACCTTGTAAGAATCGACAATTCCACGTGCAATGAAGTGTACAATGAAGTGAAAAGTGAAAGTGGATGTGAAAGTTACATGGCCTTACCTATTACAATTAAT
>JAQIXO010000878.1:0-14986 GCA_034700305.1 Protaphorura armata
TTAGCTGGGCAGAATATATCTGAAACAAGTAGCAAACGACCAGATCTTGCCTCACAAATGATTATTTTGGATAATATAACCACTGAATCCGGAGATTCAGGATCCACATCCAAAATAGAGCCAACTGCAGAAGCCAGTACTGTCCACGAAGGCATAGTGTTGTTTCAGTTCCTATCAGTTCCAGTTCCTGACTACAACGACCTCAATTGAGTTCCAGTTAGTTCCACTACTCGGAAACTGAAAGTTCCAGTTTCATGAGTTCCAGTTCCTCACAATTTGCAGTTCCAGTTCCTATATGAGTTCCAGTTCCTCACAATTTGCAGTTCCAGTTCCTATATGAGTTCCTTTTTCAGTTCCAATGTGGTTTACTATTTAATTCCCTGACCCGGATATGTATGAATGTTTAATTTAAGGAATGAAACATTTTCCCTAATTGAATTCAATATTTAAAGTACCAGTGAACCAATGCTAAATATAAATATAAACAACGTGAATACGTACAATTATTTTAAGCATGAATAGAAATACCAATATAAATGCATATTAGTGCTTGCCTTATTTGACGACGACTACAATATACTCTGTCATCAAAAAATGTTGTAATCAATATGTGGACATTGTTTCATGTAAAACAGTATATAAACAACATTACACGTAATGATGCTTCCTAAACATCACGAACAAATGTCAAGGCGTGTGCCTTGATCCAAATTTGAGCGTAGATCAGACACATGGATATGGTGCTAACATGGTACAAATAGAAAGCGGTTGATTGGATAGAGCAAAGCATAATTATGCAGAATGGAATAGCTTCTAGAATTCAGAATGTGCGGACTTCACTTTCCACTTTTGGAACTGAATGGTACTCAGTTCCTATTACAATTCCGATGAGCTAAATCAGTTCCTATTACAGTTCCGATGAGCTAAATCAGTTCCAGTTCCTCAGTTCCAGTACTTCAGGATTTGTCAGTTCCAATTCCAGTTCCAATGAATCAAGAGTTCCCGTTAGTACCAGAAACTGGAACTGAATTGGGAACTCACGTCAGTTAATAACTGGTACTGATAGGTACTGAAACAACACTACTGATTAGAAATGTCTAACATTTACAAATATTTTGATTTCCAACCAAAATTGATTTCTTGTAAATATTGCAGGTATACGCCTTCAAGATAATTATCTACGGTTATAAATGATTTCTTTGATGAATGAAGTGCTATTTCTAGTATAAAAGGTTACGACTCAACAGCGAGTTTCGGAAAACAAGTTTTTCGTATTATACCCACCTATTATGTTATAGGATTAAGTGATAATAATTGTTTAATCGCTGTTTCTGGACAGATATGTTAATTGAGAAACACAAATGCAAAGCCGCAAATACATCAGCTGACTATAACTTTATGCATTTCTCAGTAAAAACTGGTTTTATAATCTTTTGCGGTTCTCGGTTCGGTTCCGGTTCTAAATTTCACTGGCCGGTTCGGTTCCGGTTCTACAATCACGGTTCCGGTTCAATCAAGAACCGAACCGAACCGTTAGATACTCTAGTACGACCACCGGATTAGAATACCTGAGATAACGTTTTAATTAGTTAATGGTTAAAGTTAACTGGAGAACAAAATGAAAATTGAATACCAATGCATGGATAATGGCAATGGCCTGATAGGCTGGCATTCCACTACTGGCATTTTCATACCAGCGCTATCTCCGAGCCACACCGAATTCAAAATAATCATAGCCACGAATGATTGGGAAGGAAATCCATATCTCAAAGCCATACCCGCACCAATTGGAACGTTGATTGGTACAGCGTCTAAATGTTTTTGACTGTGTTGGTGGTTTGAGCAATCATGAGGTTTAAATCTCATCAAATTTAAAATAAAAGACGTATCATAATTATACACTATCTTTGGCTAATACAATGAGAGTGTAGATTTCTTTTGAATAAATGAACAGAGACTCGTAAAAAATGTCTGATACTTGTTGGCCATGAATTCCGGTGAATCACTGCCTACCAGTCTACAGTTGAATCTGGAAAACGAGATTCGGTGGTCTGTACTTTATCTGAGGAAGAAATTGCCTTGGAGGATCTACTAGAGCTACGATTTCTAAGCGCCGTGATGTAATCAATAAAACCTTGTTCACCGCGCTCATTCCGTACCGCGCGCCAGAACGCACGTGGGACTATGATCGACTTTAAGTAGAAATGGTACCCAACGAATCGTGGTGTGAGCAAGGAATCTTCAAGTACTTGCCTGCATCCGGCGTTCAATTCTCAATTGACATTCCTCTCTCGCCAGTGGTTTTTAGAACTTTGAATCTTTGAGTGAACGTTAATTGATTGATATTATTTATGGTTCATAACCTCCAGTTTGTTGTATAGAAAATATATAAATTTTGTTAAAATCAAACAATCCAAGTAAACAGCAGGCTAAGTCAGGTGAGTAGGTTTTCAGTAGCGATTTTATTAGTTTTAAGTTGATTTCCACTTAATTTTCAATATTACATGCAGAAGAATTAAATTAGTGAGCGTTACAGGGTGTGGTACTTTAAATCTTACAGATGGTGCATATAAAATGTGCGCAACAGTATTAAGTATTAAATAAATAATTTACGTGCTAGTACACAGGACATCCTATTTTTATACATATACACAATACATATTATACAATATTCACAATATTTGATATTTTAGTGTGGGTGCAACAAATACGCGTCGTTGATATCGACTACATTATATAACTATGTTATACACAACATCTAACATCAACCGGTAATGACAAATCCCGAAGTTTGCTCATGTGCAAGGAACTTCTGTGTTTTATGTATAGTCTATGTAGTTTAGTCCTACACCTACACTATATACTATAGAGCATCGTCTCTTTAATGCTTCGATTTTCGAGTATTTTTGGCAGAGGTTCAACTATATAACTAACACTTCATATATCAGATTAAATTGAGTCAAATCAATGCGTATTGCAAAAGTTGCTATTTCTCAACCTACGTTCACCAATTAACTATGAACTCTTATTCTTATCCGAATATGAATGACTTAAACAAGTGCAAACGTGTATCTAGACGTATGAATTTAATAGATAATGTGTGCATGATGATTTATACAATTCATTTGACCTTAGTGACCTTTAGACCAAATACTTCATTCCAAAAGTAATCTAATTATCCAGTTTTTGAATATAGCCCACCTTCGAATAATACTTTCCTTCCACGAGACAAACAATTTGCACGTGTATTCAACTGCTCGTTTAACTAATCGAGTAAGATACCCAACTACTAACTTGAATGTTTCGCAGGTGAAAGTGAGTGTCGAGAAAGCTATGCACACAATATAAACAAGAAACACTCCTTGAATATTGGATTTTAATCCCAGTTTGATAGGCCCAGTTGGAGCATGTCGTGTTTTATTCCCTCTCGCTTCCTTTAATTTCAGAGTAGCTAAAGCATCATCCCATTGTTTAATGATGCCAGATTGAAACAGTCGATCAACTCTTAATCGCAGGAATCCACCATCTTGGGCAGATGCTCCCAACTCCCAAAACAATGAGCGTTCCATCAAAGTCTCTTTCCCAATGTAAACATCCGACCTGATTTCTTTTGTTGGCCCTTTAGATTGAAGTTTGTGTAGTTCTGCTTCTACATCATTAGTTGTATTTACGTAAGCCGTTTTACGACACGTTACTTTGCTCTTCTCCAGAATGGATAACTTTGAATGGTCAGGTGGGAGCTTATCCCAAATTTTTTTATATCGTTCCCATAAATTGGATGTATTTGTGTGGTGGCAAAGCATCATCCAAAGTTCATTTCTAAGCACGGAGTCATAGCTACCAAATTCCTGCTCCAACATGTCCTTGTACATCCCATCAAGATTACGACTTAACAGGTAAGGTGTGTTGTCATCAACAATGGTAATATCATTTCTGATCAGATCATTAAAAGTCTCCAATCGTAACTCTTGAATTGGTTGAGTCAAGTAGTCAATGGCAATTCCACGGTAAGCATTCGTGAGAACCACATTCATGAGAGTGAATGGGCCGAAGAATAGTGTGAAGAAAACCAATCCTTGTAATTGTTTTGAAATGTTTATCCCTTGTTCCCAAAACACAGAGTAAGGGATGAGATGAGGATTGTCTCGGACTCGTTTCAACTTAAAAACCTTTGTAAGAAATACATCCACCATGAGCATAGTGATGGCAAAACAAAGCCAAACCTTCCATTGAAATGGCACGACAAATCCATGGAATGAAATATTTCCATTCATTCGATCACAAGCTATGAACTTGAACCCCTCCGTCTTTCCACTCCCAAAATATCTTGTGCCTTGCGAGTATTTCAGATTGAATGGGAGGGATAGTCTAGGAACAAGGGTGTTAGTCATGAATATAAAATTATAGATGTATACGTGGATAGTAGCATTAGAGAAATCCTCTAACATGACCGATGATATCAAGTGATTCAATGGAATGGATGGGAAAGATGCAAATGCTAAACTTCTTGTCGGCCGCGTGACTAATATTTGTCTTTTTATTCGTTGATACAGAAGTTGAGTCTTGAATACATCACCAGCAACAGGATGTAATATACTCATCCCATGAACAGAACACACAGACTGATAGTTTCTTATATGGCTTTCATCGAAATCAATTCTGGTGTGTTTAAATAGGGCTGTGTCTACGTGACTCTTGTGGGACAATATGAATGCTTCGTCATAATCTTCCGTTATACAATTAAATATTTGAAATCCGTGTTCCTGATTACTGTGCCTCATGTCCCATAAGTATATTCTGGGGAATGGTTTAGCTATGCCACTGCGGTAGTCAGATAACCAAGCCAAATCACCCTTGACAGTATTCAAACTGAGAGATGATTTGTTGTCCTGGCTCCAAAGGAAGTGCACGTAGAGTGAATTTACATCAAGGAGATTAGCAAGGTTCCCTTTCAGTATATTTTCTCTGCTTTCATCCCTCCAGGACTCATGGTTGAACCAATAGAAAGTTAAGAGCCTCCGTATGGTTAACTTATATTCCTCCTGAAATTGACGCTTACTTTGGTCAAAGTGAACTTCAAAATCATCACTAGTTACAAGCACAAAGTGTGACACACACTTAACCCTTGTGAGTCGGATTGGAAACTTGGAAATAACAGAGTCTATCGTTCCTAGATTTATTGCAAGTTTCCCATTGATTGTTGAAATGACAATTGGAACATTCACTTCCTCCATTTCTCTATTCGATGGAAACGTTCTTTTGTAGATGAGGTGACAAAAACAATGTTGAAAAGGTTGCAAATAATAATTCATGTTTATGTGTTCAGGGTGGGACATGGACATTGACAGTGTCTCATCATGGGCAAACAAGATGAGAGTTATTGTTAGAATTGAGTGTTTCACAAGTTTTAACTGAGTAGCACACATTTTCGAAAATACTGAATAATGTGGAATTTAAGTTTTTAAAATAAAGAAAACTTATGAAATCGAATCAAAATAACAATTGAACCTTAACATCCAGATCCGACACTCTTCCTTTTCTGTTCGTGATTCTTGTGAATTGTGAAATTTTGTCCTCTGATGTTAATAGATTCGGGTTATTATTGCACTTCAATCCTCAGACACCACTGCGGCGCACAGAATGGATAAAGTCTGAAAATTTCAGAACAATCAAATAATCAAAAGATGTCAAGAGTCAAGAACTGAAATACGATAAAACTAAACTCAACAATTGAAAGTTCTGAATGTCACTGTGTAATTCACGCAACTCACTTAAACTTTAGGTTGCCGCGGGGTGAATCTCCCGCCCTTCAATAGCTCCCTTAAACTTCGTTGCAATTACAAACACTTTCACTAAGCTTCAATGCTCAAGCCAGGGTCGTAAATCCTAGCCTCTTGAAACCAAATCGTGGCGACTAACTTGCACTGTGAAAACCCTGAATGTTCCCTCAACGAATGGACTCCAGCACGAAGACTAAACTTGAAACATGTGTCTTTCCCTGCTATACCAAACTTGTGATGGAGAATAATGTTAACACAACACCAAGAAGTCAACTTAAAGTACAAAATGGTTTATTCACATGTAGAGAATGAAGTTACTTTTCACAAAATGAGTTATTGTCTTTTTCTCTGGTCTAATCTGTGGTTTTACAAATGGGAAAACTTATACAAATGTAAAAACTAAACAAGATTTCCTTGGAGAGAAATATCTTATCGACTGCTCACGGCAAAGTCTACTTAATAACTCAGTGGCTTATAGCCCTTGATGAGAAACTCTGAAACACGTCTTTTACACGAGCGCTCAAGAGTAACTGATTCTTACATCGATCGAGTTTCTTCTCCTTTGCTCGATTCTATTCTATTTATACATTTCTTTTTATAAACTTATACAATTCCATATATATCTTTACATACATTATCATACTACATATACTAGTATCATTACATACAAATCATGGAATGGGATGGGAGATCCAAACCCATCTAAAAAACCACAGATTTGTCCATCGATTTCCCCATCGATGGATTAACCTATACATTACATACAAACAATAGGAAACCATAACCCATGTCCTTCGATTTCCCCATCGATGGATAAACCTATACATTACATACAAATGATGGGACACCATAAATAACCCATCTAAAACAACTTTAGATTTATCCACCGATTTCTCCGACTTACATATTACATACAAATGATGGGATGGGTGGGAAACCCAAACCCATCTAAAAAATCCACACATTTCTCTATCCATGGATCGACTCTTATTCTATACACAACCCATGGGATGGAGTGGATTCTCCAAACCCATCTAAAAGTCCACCCATCTCTCCATCAATGGATCGACACACATTTTATTCACGAACCATGGGATGGAGTGGATTCTCCAAACCCAGCTAAAAGTCCACACATCTCTCCATCAATGGATCGACTCACTCTCATCATGGTACTTCTCACGCATATTTCGTGGAGCACCTTGAAATGTTGATGCAAGAATTACTTTTTTTCCAGCTGGAATTCCAGCATTCTCAGCGGCATTGTTCATATGATCAGTCAACCCTTGGAACTCGTCGACTCTCAGCTTATCTTGATTTTTCTTAGCAAAGTTAAGATTATTTGCCTCCACTTGTAAGTGGGAGTCAGTAACCCATTGTTGTGTCAGTTTACCACCATGTAAAATGGGATTAAAGGTATCTCGGCGTACAGCCAACTGGGATTTTTTCCATTGCAACATTGATATGTTGACATGTGGAGCTGCAGCAGTTGATACATTCACACGGCTACCTTTAACACCGCTTGTCCAACCACTTTCACCATAAGGGTAAAACAGTGGATATGTCATTGGGTCTAAATGACGGCTAAGTAGGGGGAGTTTAATAGTAGCGTTTCCGCCCACTATGGGGTGGGTGGCGCTCATGACTCTTAGGAACTTTATTGGGAAACGCTTTGGTCTGTCCGTCGACGACACACTGTTTGTTCAGAGAAGTGGACTCGGTGACTAGAGGAAACGTAACGAATCGTTTCATTTAAATTATTCAACGGCGTTTCATTTTATACGACACAAGCTTCTTGTTATTTCAGAGAGTGCATACTGCATATGATGAAATACTGAACTCTATGTCCAATGACTACCGTCCACCCTTGACATTTAATTGTACCAAACAGACGTACATAATTCGAATACACCAAATTTCTCGTCCATTGGAAAATGGTATATGATTCTTCAACAATTAGTTTAGGTGAATTTCTTTAGAATATTTCGTGTTCAGAATCAAATTTCAATGCGAATTGCACTTCACCGACTACGATTGTACGCACGTATGTCTGAAACATACGGTTATGTCGTAAAAAAAACTACAATAGCTCGGCCCCCCAGAAACTTTTAAAGTGAATGTGAAGTTCCTCCATTAAAAATGTTCCGTGCAACCGCACTGGCTCAGAATTGTTCTTGGGGGCGGAGCTATTGCAAATTTAGTGTAAATCCGTGCACGGACTTAAGGTTCCACCATCCGTACGTATGTCTTAAACATACGGTTAGCTGGTAATAAAATAGACGGAACATTCATTTAAAGAGAGATGTGCAGATTGCAGCAATTGCAGGCAGACCAATTCCCCGCTAGTGAAAGTTTGTGAAAATGCCAGAGGATTCAGATATACTGCCCGCCCGTACAAACACACAAAGTAAATCCACAAGAATTACGCCTTATTGATAGTCCATCACTCGTCAAAACCGTCTCTCGAATGAAAACGTCATCGTCACTCCGCCGTCCTGCGCAGTACAACCCTTGCCATATAAAGTTTTGCGCGTGCGCTCCGTTTCCTGTCACTTCGTGTACTTCACTCGCAAAACTTGAACGACCGATAATTTTGGACAGGCGCGTTAAAAGCACGGTAAGAGAACGTGAAGCTCGACTATAAATGAATGCGAGTGACGAGTGAAGGTGACAGTCGTCATGTGCGTGAAGGGCGAGTGACGAGTGAAACTCCCACTCGGGACTATAAATGACAAAAATTCAATCACCCAGTCAAACTTTCACTCCGAGTTCAGAAATACACGAGTGAAGTGAGGACTATAAACGGGGTGTAAAACTAAACTGAACATTTGAACGATCGACCACCTGTTCAGAAAAGGAGCGTTCGTAACTAACTAACTAGTCAGTCGCAACGTTTAAATTATTCAATGGCGTTTCATTTTATACGACTCAAGCTAATCCCTGGTAGATATCTTCACAAACTCTATGTCCAATGCCTACAGGAATCCGAAGGTCGTGAATGACGTTAATCACCGTCCACTCTAGACACTTGATTGTCCCAATTACACGTACATACTTTGAGTACATACACCCATTTTCTTGTCCGTTGGAAAATAATCTATGATTCTTCAACAAATAAAAGTTTCGTCTTAAAAATCGAATTTCGTCCGGCCACCGTCTCACAGTGGTACCTGTGTACAGACCACTGTCGAGGTTATGCAATTAAATTTGCGGCTGGACAGGATGGGTGAAGTTACAGTATATACGGTTTTTCTCATTGAGTTTTTCCCGTATAGTCTGAGTTAAACATCTCAGAACCAAATGGACTGTACTCATCCATCTCCCGGTTCAGGGAAGCTGGATATAGGTAGTGGGACGGTCGGGGGACAGATGCACGGAGCAGTTGAGAGTGACATAGGTATGTGCCGTGCTATTCATACTTTGATATGGACTGTACGGAACAACACAGCTACTAGTCCCTCCTCTCACACTGACTCTCAGTTGCATTCTTAACTCAGACCTGATTACAAAATACCTCCAGTGTACCTGACAAACAAAAAGTACTGAAGTTTGATTCGTCCCTCGGGACATGTCAATTAATGAGAGTATTTTTTTTTTAATAACTAACTTTAACTTTATTTGATTGTTTTATTAACTCATCCAAATAACCATGACAGAGTTTGTTCTTCAAATTTCCAAATTCTTCAACACTGCACTCTGGTCAGCATTTCTGATAATGGTAATTATTCTAGTTGAGTTGTAAGTATTTCACACAGAATATTAAAATTCGAAGCAAAGTTCAGGCAGTTGGTTTTTTGCGTTGGAAATACTCGCGTCCTTAAATTTGATCAATGCAGGATCATTTCCATCAGTTGTGACTGCGTAAATCGGTTTGTCATTTCCGCGAATAGTCTCTGGTCCCTTTGTATTCAAAATATATTAATTAATTATCATGAAGTACTGCGACATGAAAACTTTGACTTTTTTTTCTCTTACATGAAGTTGGAAATTGATCGTGTACCAAACACCTGGTGTCAATGGAACGGGATTCTTGAAGGGCACATGGAATATTTCTTTCCCAGTCATCGGTTCAACGAGAACCGTTGTATTTATGGAAGCATACGTGAAATCACAATCCAAATTTTTCAACCATACACAAACGAGATAGTTGAAATTTCCTGACGTAATTGCTGCTGGTCCAAAGAATCCGCAGCTAACAAGTGCTGCTGGTCGATTAATTGTGAAACTATAATTTGAATTATTTCTTAATTAGTTTGTCATACTCTATGAACTGTGGAGATAAGGTTTTCACAAGGGAGAGTCATTACATGTATACTGTATACCAACATGCAGATCTCACATATTTGTTCGATGTTGGTAAGCATACAATGACTCACCCTTGTACTTAGGTTTTTCCATTTTCTCTTTACAAGCCGTAGCCGTATTATAAGTCCTAGACCTATTGGCTGTTGTATATTGTATATTTTAGTATTTTAATGCGTACCAATGATTGCACAGTCTTGCCGGGGTATTACTGAAAATCCAGCTAGTTCTTGGTTCTGATTTCACAACTCGTGTCACGACGTGTCTTTTCTTCAGAGAGGGCTGCACCAAACTTTGCATAAATTCCGTGTCAGGGCTAATCAATTTTTTTTCACAATGAAAATAACAAGAGTTGAAGAGTTTTATAACAATAATATTCACTTACGCTGTTTTCTGATTCTCGGGTAGACAAATGTAACGGAAAATCTCATTTTCTTCCTCTGCAGTAAAAATTTTAAGTTTTGCCACATTGGTCACAAAATCCTCTGCATTCATTTGAATAAAACGGATTGACGTGAAGGCACTTCCAAGAACTTGACGACAGTTTGCACTATTTGGTTCCATGGATTTCCTAACGCATTCATTTTGGGCCCATCTATACTCATATACATATTCCAATTAATTACACTTTTTTTAATTTTAGTTTAAGTAGTTTTTTGTAAGCGAAAACTCACCTCCACACAGTTTTGAACAAAAGCACCTCGTTAATAACCAAATCTTTTTGTTCCAAGAGATTCACCAATTTTGCTTGACTCAACAAAAGAAATGAATCGGAAGCAAAAACTTCAAAAGAATTCCTGTAAATCAGTCATAAAAATCAGGAAAAATCCACTATTTCTAAATATTAGTAAATCCAGAAATTCACCTGTAAATGAATTTGAGAGTAATTTGTTCCAAAATCGGATCAAAAATCTTGTTTGCGTCTTCCAAGAGTAGGAGGGCAGTTGATGCACTGATTTTGTCAGTCACAAAATTAAGGCAAGCTTTAGACAACTCATCCACTTGGTATTTCTTGGAAATGTAGAGGACCCGTGCAACATGAACAATCGTGGTTTCGAGTTCTTCAGTGTACAAAAACTGCAAAGTCCAAAAATATGTCACCATTCACCAAAATAACATTAGCAAGGGTAATTTTTTTCCTAACCTTCAAAAATGAGCGGAACGGAGTCGGTTCAATGTCAGGGAGTTTTATTTGCAAAAGTTGTGAATCGGTGGATGTGGAATGGATATTCCCGCTGGTTATCCCGTCACCGCCAGATGACGCCCAACGATTGGAAAACATGGCTGCCATAACAGGTGACTGAAGACTCAGAATTGTTTTATTCGCCAGAATCCTGGTTTCGGATGCTCCGACGAGAAATCCAACATCCGTCAACTCATTGTTCGCGTACGCATACGCAATTTTTGATTTGAGACTCATCTGGGTAGAGTTTTTGCCAGTACGGGTTTTGTGGATTGGCAGGATTTGGCCTGATCTACACAATTCGGTCCTCCAAATAATCCTCTTTTACTTCTGCGCCGATTTGAAAGAATTTTTATTTAATTTTATTAAGAGGTCTCTTCGTTAGAGTGCATGGTGCTCCGGCGGGTAATTTTGCGAAATTATTTCACTTACCTCAAAATGTGCAAAACGTGATTGTCGTGATTTGGAATCCAGTAATCCAGGACACTTTTGCCAATGTGACACCGAAGGGCACCAAAGTTTGACCCTTCCCTCGTAATCTGGAAGAAGGTCAGCACGTGTCCGCAAGCGGGAGGAAATGGCAAAGCGAGTGCGAGTGAAACGGGAACGGGATAAGTTGAGACGGTAGTCTATCTTCCAGAATCCGAGGAAAAGGTCGAATTTCGTTGACCTTCGCGGTCCAATTGGCAAGAGTGTCCCCGACCACTGAATTTCAAATCGCTTTTTGCACATTCTCTTTCAAATATATCATGTGTTTATAATTTGCAGAAAATATTTTAAGAGGCATGTAATTGCATTTGTTCTGAAAATATATTTTTTTAAATTTATCAACGTACTGGGAGTTCAGTCCTTTCCTATTTTTACCGAAGTACATGTACTGTGCTTGTACTGTACTTGTATTCAAGTACATTTCAAATAGACTGGACGAATGTCTGGGTAGGTTGCATAACTGTATTAGGCAAAGATGGTTTAGTTTATTTTTAAAGTAGTACCTACATGGGTCGAGGTGAAGATGGCATTCGAATATAAACTCCAAAATTTTTCGAATGTTGACGTTATATGTAAAACAGTATACAGTTTGTGGGATGACGCAAGTGTGTACATATTTAAATTACGCCAGTCGGGAGTTTATGTTCGTTATCGCTTCGTTATTGTATTATTTTTTAGTTTTCAGAATACATACTATGTTAGGGCTTAATTTTCCTAAATCAGTTGCCTTAGAAAAGTCGAGTTATGGGAGATGGGACAGAGGTGTTTTTACCTTGTTTGAGCTGGTTGTGTTATTTTCTGTCCTCAGTTCTTGTGCCCAGTGAATGCGTTCGGTATAAGTTGCCTTGCCTTGCAATGCGAGCTGAAATTCTTGACCTTAATGAAAGCAATTAACTAACTACACTGGGACTACTTGCCTCCAACATAAGGGCCCGATGAATAATTAGTAGTTTATTATTACTTTGTATTATGCATACATTGCATAGTGTACAGGGTGGCCCATAAGTATCTGCACTACTTTGATTGACCCTAGCGGCGCCTTCTCCTACTTACTCCACACATGGCTCATTAGAAAGCCACTGCGATTCTGAGTAAGGGACAACTCACCCCAAAATCGAAAATTTGAAATATGGGGCCAAACGTTCACAACGGAATAAAATCTGGATAACCCATGACCAGATGGACTCAAACAAGTCCATGGTAGGTGATGACCTCCTGACGCTGCAAAGGTGGCCACAAAAATCTGAAACTTGGTTCACGCAGTCCCAATGACCTCCCCGTTGGATTGACACCCCATTTGACCAAGGTCATAATGGGACATCATACCATGACCTCACCACGACCTTCTTTGAGACCATCTAATCATGGGTTATCCAGAATATTTTTCCGTTGTGACCTTGTGATCCCTTATTTCAAATTTTGAATTTTAAGTTGAGTTGTCCCGTATTCAGAATCGCAGTGGCTTTCTAATGAGCCGTGTGGGGAGTAAATAGGGCAAGACGTTCCACCGCTACGGTCAATCAAAGTAGTGCAGATACTTATGGGCCACCCTATACTTAATCCTAAGCTTGTATCGTATGTAAATAAAATAATTCTCAAATTCTCATTCTTACATTCACTTGTTTCATACAAACCCTTGTTTTCATTAACTAGCACATTATAATAGACAATCCTGTGTTCTTGAAAGGGGTCTCTTAAAAATACAGGATTGTAATATAGAAATGCTAAAATAAATTCTTGGAATACACCCAGGAAAAAACATCCTGTCTCCAGAGGTTCAATTTTGACCTGTTTCTCTGTTCCTTCCTATCCACATCAAACTTTTGTCTGGTTGTATTACAATGGGAGTCTTGAAAGCGTAATTTTACCGGCTACAATAATACAAAACCACATTTTAATTTTTCTATTCCAAATCAACGAGTATTATTACAACTATAAAGATGGAGGGAAAGTTAGTCCAATAGTTGGAGAATTTTATTTTAACAAAAACGTCCTGACATGGCTGGGAAATAACCAACAAGAGTTACATATTAAAAGCTAAAACTCAACGCGCAATTCAATGCAGGATCGGCAACCAACAACATAATACGTTTTATCTGTATTTTTAGAGCACACTAATTTAAACACTAATTAATTCAAACATACACTTGAAGTTCTGTTTTGGCGTTTGAGCATTTTCATATTCCAAGAATAATATGATTAATAGGTATTGGAGGTTTCTGCTAGAATGTGTTGATTTGGTATACTTGACGAATGAAAACTTTTGACGGGTATTTGGGCCCTACCGTTTACATGGAGGAGATATTCTGTATTCAAAACCTTCAATAAAATAAAACTAATATCCAGTTTATCAAATTTTTATATTTAAAATCCAAAGAACACAGTTGGATTTCGACTGGTTTAATCCTTGAACTAGATATCGGATCGGTCAACTTAGGATTCCTCATCCAAAGTACTGCCAAAGTACCCAGGGACGAAGCTAGCAATCTTGCGCCTTGTGGGCAAAATCGAATATGGCGCCCTATTTTGTTTTCTTTTTTAAAAAGTCCATTTCTTAACATTCCTCGAAAGCCCAAAAAATGAAGCCATTTGCGCACATATTTTTCGCGCCCTGTCCCTAATATCAGGTATAAAATATACAATCTGCCCGTAGGGCCGACATTTTCTTGACTTCGATCCTTGTTCGATAATTTGACTGAAAAATAGGAAATCCGCCCGAATTATTTACAATTTCGCTCTAATTCGAAGTTAGGAAATCAAAGTCGGCCTATAGGGCCGAGATTTTTTGATTTAGCTGGAAATTTTATTGTAAAGAATTCGCATGCATGCTTTAGATTGTTGTTCCAAACTGAACTAGAAATAAACAGTCGGCTCGAAGCGAAGGGCCGAAATTTTATGGAATATTGTACTATATTTATTCAACGTAATATTAGAAACCGAGATTTAGGAGTAAAATTCATTTAAACATTCAATTTGTAGATTAAATGATAAAAATTCTGCGCCCCAAAAATCCTGCGCCCATGTGCTTCGCACACGTTCGCACACTGCTAGCTTCGTCCCTGTCTAGACCTATGGGATTGGATATATTGGTGTATTCAATTGGACTCAAAACAGGCTTAAGACAGGAATCACCAAGTAGCAAGCAAAATTGAATGAATTGACACTCATTCAAGGTCCATCGATTGACCCGAATTCTCCAGAATTGTATCCAAAAGTATTTCCCTCCTGAGCTAGA
>JAQIXO010000879.1:0-14976 GCA_034700305.1 Protaphorura armata
CGTTCTATTATGGGAAGCCGTACACTTAGTGTGCTGTCAATTGTAAAGGGAGAGTATCGTCAAGTGTGCTTTGCAGCAGGAAGATAGTTGCTGTAATGCAAGTTGTATATACCCAGGAATGCATAACGAAACTTATTCTCCTAATCGTTTCAGCAATTGTTTTGATTTCAAAGAAACACAAAATTTTCCTTAACCAGTCGGACATTATCTTGTAATGTAGGAGTTTCGCGCGATCCGTTCTATTATGGGAGGCCGTACACTTAGTGTGCTGTCAATTGTAAAGGGACAGTAACGTAGTGTGAGCTTTGCAGCGGGAAGAAAGTTGCTTTAATGCAAGTTGTATATACCCAGTAATGTATAACGAAGCTTATTCTCCTAATCGTTTCAGCACTTGTTTTGATTTCAAAGAAACACCCAATTCTCCTTAACCACTCCGACATTATCTGGTAATGTAGGATTTTCGCGCGATCCGTTCTATTATGGGAAGCCGTACACTTAGTGTGCTGTCAATTGTAAAGGGAGAGTATCGTCAAGTGTGCTTTGCAGCGGGAAGATAGTTGCTGTAATGGAAGTTGTATATGATGAGAGGACGATTAAACTACAAGCGCAACTGTGCTGGCGTACAGTTGCGCTTTTAGTTTAATCGTACTTTTAATTATTCTGCACATTAAAATTAGAGTTGTGAAAATAAAGAGACCATGTTTATAATAGGTACTTCGGAACTTGCACGAGAAGTTAGAACAGAAATTAAAATTGAGACCCATTTTAGATATTCCTTTTCGGGATTCATGAAAATGGGTAGAATTTCTAAACCAATTATAAATTTTGACAGAGAACATAGGTGCTCATGTATGATGTTGATGTTGATAAAAAAATAATCATTTATTCAATGAAAATCACTGACACTACAATAAACAGTCGCGACTGGATAAAAGCCCGTGGATTGTAGTTTTTTGTTTGTGGATGGGACAGTGATGTTATGTTACCCTCAATGTCGGAGAGACGAAGTATGTTAGAGAAATGGATGCTACCCGTCCATGTTAAGAGATTGGTTGTTTCAAAGTAATATTAATTGAAGAAAAAGTAAATGAAACGCTTCGTTTTTATTGCTTAGAAATGATGGTGCCAATCATACAGGTTGAAGTCATGTTACCCCTCCATGTTAAGATATGGGCGGTTTCAAAGTAATATTAACGGGAGCAAAAGCAAATGAAACGCTTCGGTTTTATTTCTTAGAAACGATGGTGACAATCATGCAGGTTGAAGTCAGGTTACCCCTCGGGTGTGTCCCCTTCTCGTGTTTAACATTAGGGGAAGACATCTCTTTAACATTAATATCTTAATACGTATAATAAGCAGCACGCAGAAAATTATATTTACTTCTTTGCTCTCTTCTGCTGCAATAATGAAAAAATCAGTCTCCCGTGCTCCCTGTTCTATACTAATCTAAAGGGCAAAAAGTGCTTATTTGGTCCAAAAAAATGACTTTTTTCTTTTTGGCGGTTTGACGAAACACCCCGCATTTATCCATATCGTCTCATAGCTGAGGTGACGTTAGCTTAACATGGGTATTCTAGCACGTATTAGTCGGAGCGAAATTAATGGGTTGTGACTATAGCCGTTTAAA
Organism: Protaphorura armata; assembly: GCA_034700305.1. Taxonomy (NCBI): domain Eukaryota; kingdom Metazoa; phylum Arthropoda; class Collembola; order Poduromorpha; family Onychiuridae; genus Protaphorura; species Protaphorura armata. The sequence continues at coordinate 1,628 of JAQIXO010000879.1, forward strand.
CTTGACGTTGTATTCAAATCAACATTATAGAAAGCTAATTGCTTTCAAATTTACTTTAACAGTAACGCAATAGAAAGTATTGTGCGCTTTTCTTTGTCTGCAGACCGTTCAAATACCACAGTAAGAGATTATATTAAGCTGAGGCGCAGACGAGTGGTGCTTAGTATGTGGGATTAGATAGAAATTGTGAGAAGCACGCGGGGTCCAGACGGACGGACAGCGCGATTTTATAAGCCCTTTACAGGACTGTGTCCACGGGCTAATAATTGTTTCAGACTTTCGTATCCAATTCCATAGATGGAGTGACTAAGGTTGAAACGTTGGTGGGGGATTTTGTTATGTCACGATCGAACTCTGAAAATGTACTCGTTCGATAAATAGAATTGAAAATCTGTTTTGCTGCGTCAAGCCCGATTCGTTCTTCTGGATTCATTTTCCAACACTGCATGATAACGTTGTGGTAACTAAAATTAATCATCAGAATTTAATTTAATAATTTACAGTATACTTGACAAAATGTCGAAATTCTAAAAATTACATTGATGAAGTCACAAATATTGGTTTGGGCAATCTCATTCCATTCACAATTTGATCAATGAAGTGATCAGTATAAGAGAGTACAGGGTAAGGGACATGTCCAAGCGTAAATATTTCCCATAGAGTAACACCCAAACCCCACACGTCCGAATCCTACGAAAATGTTAAGCTCTGTAGAGACTCAATTGCCATATATTGCCATGGGAGTGGTTCCTATACATTGCATTGGATTATACTGATATTGGATTTTAGCTTAACCGTCGTGTAGTGTAGTAAATTCCATGGAACTTACGCGAGTTTTCTTGACATAAACAGTGGAATTATAAAGTTGGCGGGAAAGTCCAAAGTCTGCCAATTTTGCAACCAAATTACCATCCAATAAAATATTTCTAGCAGCCAAATTCACTAACTCGGTTTGGTTTATATATATTATTTATATTATTCGTTCATCCCGGTTTTGGAGGAGAGGTTTCGTTTGCGTCATTTGTAGACAGTTGGACTTTTATTTGGTGGACGAGGAACAATTACGTCTTTCTTTGAATAAATTAGAAAAAAGTTCCTGCTGGCGAAGCAAGTCATGGAGGGAGTTGGGCTTATTGCTCCTAAAGGTTCTTGTCAGATTTTGCAACATCATGTAGTATTTCAAAATTGATTTGACATTTGTATACTGACAATGAGTCGCAAGGCTACCGTTGTTGAATGGCAATGATCATTAATAAATTAGTGATTTTTCTCTCTTTCAGTAATATATTTTATTATGACCTTGTACTTATTTCGATGAGAAATTGAAAAATACACAATAAGTACTGAAAACTAAATATGAAAACAAGGACACGGTACTGAGGATTTGAAGTGGAAAATATTATTGGCTCAATTTCTTCTTCACTATTTCCATAAGCTTGTTTTGTTTTATTTATGCTGTCAAAAATTAAATTATTGTATGATTCATGTGCACGGAAAAAAAGTTCGTTCCATAGACTGAATATTCCAGAGTTAATCATTCGATTGAACGTAAGGAGTAATTCAGATCGATCCATGAGCCAGTACAATTGTCCTTGTCCCCCTGGGAAACTTTCCTTTCCAACATGACACGATATGTCCATACTTTTGTTTCGCACACTCTTTCTCTTCCATGCAGTCACAACGGACAATTCCTCAATGTCTAAAATTGTAAACTTTCTAGAAGTTCCAAATACATAGTCAAGGAATTTGAGCGGATCACCTTCACCGTACAATTTTTGTGTTTCATTTAACTTAACAAAATATTTATTTTTAGACTTTGTTGCAGCTGACCAATTAACTTGACTCATAAAGGAATCTCGAAGCTCATCTTGTGACTTATCCTGTTGAAACACAAGTGCATAATTCTGTTTGTATAATTCTTCAAATGTGTCTTAATTTTGATTTCCGAGTCACAATAAAAGATGATTGAATGAATGCACTGTAACCATTGCTAATAACAATACAGCTAAATACCCAAACCATGTACAACCATTTCCATTTTTTGAATCTCATTCCTTGGAACAGTAATGAGCCGATTAAGGTTAACAAGGTGTAGGAGTAACTTAGATTTTGATAAACGATCCTTCCTCCTTTTTGACCTGTGAGTGGAATGACGCTAATCAATGATAAACTTAGGATTGTGGCCAATATTAACACCCACGTTGGATTGTCAATTGGTTTGAGCCAAGCAGTGAAACTTGAAATGAATTCAATCTCTCTTTCATTTTTACAATACGCAAAATAATAGTTCATATTCCCTGTTACCGCAGCAGGGTCATGTCGAATAGAACCTAATGTAATATATACGTTGGGTTGAATTAGTCCAAGCCAGAATTTGTCATTGTCGGGTATTTGTGTAAAGTTGTGGTAGACTGCCATCTCGTTTATAATTTTGGCTAGAATGACATTTGGTGAGGTCGAATTGAAGAAGTTTGCGAATTTGAGGTGAAAGGATTGTTGAATGTTTGAATGAGTTATGCCATTACTTGCACGGACTTTACAACGATTGAACCACTTCCTTACTTTACGTTTTACACCAACAAACTCACCAATGGTACCTGGGTAGTTAGGAAATGTACTACGAAAACACAATGCCATTTTTGGACAGTAGTGCTTAAAAATAGAGACATCAGAAACTGAGAGGGATTTTTCCGAGTAATTCCATGTGTAATTAGTAACTATAAAATCTGGGGAAATCGGAACTAAGAAATTTAAAGCTTGTGTGTATTTGTCAAGAATTTTTTCAAATGGAAGTATTCTGTGAGATGACCACAACAGCATTAGAAAATCCATTTCACTTGTTTCAAATCGTTGAAACGACCTGTATGAGTCAAATCGCAACGTATTCTCCCCTCTTTCTACTGAAGGTTCGACGAATAAATGAAGTCCGCAATTGGCTTTAGAATTCTTCCACACTGAACTACTGTGGTTGGCGTAGTATTTCAGATAAATGATTGGAATGTGCATCTGATTCAATCTTGACAACAAAGCGAAGTCAATCAACTCATCCTCAAAAGAATGAACTACTAGTCTGCAACTTGTGAATGGAGTTAGAATTGTATCCAATGATTGACTACACTTTGAACGAAGAGTCCACAGAATACATAGTAAGCCAAAAATGAAGATGAGCCAGGTCATTTTTGACTTCTAAAGGTAAGCGATGCTAACCCGAATTGTAATAGAGAGAGATGAGAAAAGTAAGCTTTCACGAGCAGTCTCACGCACTCAATTTCAATCCTAACTGACTCATAAAATTGATGTACTGTAGAGTTAGTGTCGTAATAGCTGAAGCCGAAATGGTAATCCATATGGGTATTATGACATGACTCGCCAAGGGAAATTTAAGTGTGCGTGACTATTTTCTATTTGAAAGTCGCGCTACGATAAGTCCACATTGAAGTATAATCTATTCTTGAAGACGAAACTACTTAATGACATTTTAAGTATTAAGTAGGGAAATAATTAAACTTCCCGAATTTCCTTCGGGTACAAGTCCTGTCGTTTCCACAGACACGCACTAGTTTAATCGCACATCAAACCGAGAAGTACTGGTTGGCCCATAAGTACCTGCGGTACTTTTGCAGTACTTTGATGGAATCTAATGGATGTGGTTTGGCCCCCCTGATTGTACCTGCGATTTAAAACACGATTGGCATCACACCTTAACAAGACCTCTCACTAATTAATCACAATCGGATTAATTAACTTAATGGGATAGCATGCACGCATTTCCATGTGTGTAGGGTGGATCAGTCGCATAGCCGGAACCAAATCATTGATTATAGTATGATGAGAACGTCATTGAGTTGCGCGTGGGAAGGATGAAATGAACTTTTGTTCTGTTTCCACGACAGTCCGGACAACAAATTCAGTCACTGTTGGATATTGTACACATTTATTAACAATTCTTGTAAGTGGAGACTCTGTCTCCACATGCCCCAACAGCTATTCCTCATTCCGTCAATCAAAGCGAGAAAACTCCGTCTTCCTACTCAATGAGCACTCTAGAACAACCACGACGAGAATTCCACTAATTATCTCTTACTGTTTACTAATCATTAAAACTCACAACTTCTTAAACTCAAGTACAAGATTTTCCGCGACCTGATATTACACACCTCTTGTCTTGGCTAATGTCCATGGAGAAGTAACGAACTTATTTCTAGTCCTTTCCTGAACTGTACTCAATACTCCACACTAGCTATTTCGTCACGTTTCTCTCGGACTTTCTAAGTCACAAATATTGTACCCCCGCTCTATGTCCTATAGCGTGGGGTCTTAGGTTACACTACATACTTCGTACACTCAAGTACTCCATATGTTTGCATTGTAAACGTACTATCTACTCCAACAATAAAGGATTTCCAATCCCTTTAACACTGATACCAAGAACAGAAGGGAGATTAGAATCGAAACAGGAGTCGGGAACTTTTCCCGACTTTTAGATATCTGTCAATATGTAATCAAACTTAACCTTAACAATATTCAACATCTCTATTCGACGGTGACGTTCCTCTGTAGATGATCAAGTGCCAAAGACAATGTTGAAAATGTTGCAAGTAATAATTCATGTTTATGTGTTCAGAGTGGGACATTGACACACTATCCATGTCCCACCCTGAAAACATAGACACGAATTCTCTTTATGGTTAAAGAAGATGAGTGTTATTGTCAGTATTGAGTATTTCACCAGTTATAACTCAGTAGCACGCAACTCGGAAAATATCATCATGTAGAATTCGAGATTTTGAGAGTAAAAAATGAAATCGAATGGACTGAGATATGATAGAACTAAACTCAATATCTGAAAGTTCCGAATCTCACTGCTTGTTCAGAAAAGTAGTGTCGGGAACTGAAGTAAAAAGTAAACGTAATGAATCGTTACTTTTAAATTATTCATCAGCGTTTCATTTTATGCATATGACACAAGCGTCTTGTCATTTCACAGAGTGCATATTATGATCAAATACATTATTTACATCACATGCCTGACTCTGACTCAAGCGGCTAAAGTATTTGTATATCTATCCATGGTAGATATCTTCACAAACTCTATGTCCAAGGCCTACAGAAATTCGAAGGTCATGAATGACGTAAATCACTGTCCACCCTTGACATTTAATTGTCCGAATCAGACGTATCTAGTTTTGACGAAATTCTGACACTTATTTATTTAACTCGGTTATTTTTAAGTTAAAACAGAATATCGTTTGAAATTTAAATGTTTTTTTCATCTACATTGCATGAGGAAGATCAAATATTTAAGAATTATCAGAATCCGAATCCCGGACTTTATGAATTTCACCATCTGCGACAATTCGAAAATAGTATGGAGACCCCTTTCCGTCCCAATGCTTAATCCAAGGAACAATCAACACAGTTCCAGCCGGAAGGTCCTTCAACCAATTAATCTCACGAACTTTGTCTTCAAATACATCAGTATTCAGAACTTGGGCCTGTGTGTCAAAGAACTGCTCTCCCACCGGTTTATTCTCACCGTTACTCTAAAAAATTAAGTTTTAATTAATAATTCAATTAATTAATTAAATTAATTTTTTATTAAATTAAATTAATTTAATAAATAATTAAATTTTAATTAATTAACCACCACAATTAATTTTAAATATATATTTAAACAATATACCCAGAAAGCGTAGAATCCATAGTTTGGAATGTCTGGATCGTTACCAGATTTTGTGTAGTCTGTATACATGAGTGTGACTGAGAGTTCACAGTTGTAATTCACTCCGTCCTTCACTTCACCTGATAATTAATTAATTGAGAGATCAATGCACAAAATTAAAATCCAATGTGTATTTTGCTAAACAATTCCAATAGGTACTTAATTATTGTTATTACCTGTGTCTGGATCCGAGGATCTCAAGTACACATAATAGCCAGGCTTCCCTTGAAGGTTTGCTAAAATATTGTATTGTATTGTATTATATGAATTTAATTTGTCGATCAGAGTTAGGTATAATGAAAAAAAAACTAACATACATACATGTGTATTCCAAATCCCCAGAACATTCTTCTGGAAAGTTTCCAAAGTCAATGAGAATTTCTCCTCTTGAAGTTTTGCTCGATGTGTCTCGAAGATAAGTCTTTCCCCAATCACAAGTGGACAGACTATCCACGTACTCTCTCAAATTCTCAACAGGTATCCAAAATTGACCATTGTTGATTGTATCTCCAGACCCAGGTCGAAGGTCACGGTCAACAGTCTTCCACAATCCGTTCCTATATTCCCCAATATAATATAAATAAATTGTTAATCGTTAATTGCTAAAAATTAATTAATATTAATTAATTAATTAGCTATAATGATTGTAATTGAACTCACTTGTCAGCATTACCAAAGTCCCCAGTCCATTCTGTAGTATCTCCCCAAGGATTTCTACAATTTACCAACGTGTAAACTGTTCCATCATTCCCCGTCACGTCTTGAATGTTCAAAATGGTGTAGGCATGTCCTTCAACAATTCCTTCGATGCTAACGTCCTCTGGACCCGGGTTCTAACATTACATACAGTATCACAAAATTATACATCCACATACACATGTATAGTGTTGATAAGATCGTCAATTCAATTGACGAACGGGTTCACTAGTTAAAATATATTTTACGTTTGGATCTTTTGGTCTTTGCAAATCTGCCGGAAGATTCTCCACTGTCCCAAATCCAATGAGACAGTCCTTCTTGACTGCCCCCTGTATATTTTTTTTGAAACTCTCAGCATCCATATCCGTCCCGTAGTAGTAGTGTACTATTCCACCTGTAAAGTCTTCCATGGCATCCGTAGTGAGTCCACCCTGAATGTCTGCATAATTACCGTAAATTCTGCGGAAACGCAAATTCAAATATCATTTTTTTATCAAAAGTTTTAAATAATATTTAAATATTTAATGTACTGCTGTACTGACTTGGCATAAGCCTTTTCCAACAAGGGAGCCCAAAACCCGCCATTTTTTGTTGGTGTTGAAAAAGCAGTGGACTCGATTTGGTCACCATTCATAATACAAGGGAGTTGATCATCCACAACCACGTCTAACCATTTACCACGACACCAAAATTGGAAATGAAATACTCCCGTCTCAAACCCAACCGTTTTGTTATCCTCAGGCACAAGGATTTTTATCAGTTTAGGTTTTGTTGCCACGTCCGAAAGTGTTGAAAGGAACCAACAATCACCTTAATTAATTGGTATAGTTTTTAAAATATAATTAATTAATTAATTTCAGAATCAAGGTCACAAGTCAAAGACCGTCTAAAATTATTAAATGATGAATTAACCGCGGGCCGTACCAAGTTGTCCTTGTTGGACGTCAAACTGGTTGACCACGCCCTCAAATACAGGGACAACGGTTGGAATTGGTGGAGGTTTTGGAGTGGGCGTTCCAGAGTCAGAGTCACTGCCACTACTCGAACCAGAAGAACCAGGGGGTGTGGCTCCAAACATGGCTTGTGCAATATCCTATTCAAAATACGAATAACCCAGCTGTTGAGGCCATTGGTTCTCCTGATCAGTGGGCTCAACTGCTGGGTTATTTCTTATGCAAAAAAGGTTTCTTATGCAAAAAAAAGTTTCTTTGGCTAAATAGTGCAGTCCATGCACGGAATCAAGATTCCAACAGCATTATTAGTACATTTAAATTATATGTCTGCACTAAATTGTTCAATTTAGTTTCCTTACAGCACATCTCTTCCATTGAATCAAGAGGGGAGGAGACCCATCCGACTTAAGCTCACCAATTGACGCGGCTGTTGGCGGGAAATTCGGATCATTGAAAGGTTCAATGGAGTCACGTGCTTCCTTCAGAATCCGTGGAAATTCTTGGCATTCTTTACCAGCACCTGCCGGGGCTCCTTCATCCCCGTACTATAAATAAAATGATAATTCGTCATAATTTACCCCATTCTAATTTTATATATATATGAAAAAAGAGATAGCCTTTTTGTTCCATACTATATTCTACGTTCTATATTTGTTCTAGAAATTTATTTTGTTTGAGCTCTTGTCAATCTATATTTCGAATTCGACAAAAAATTCTAAAATTTAATATATTTTCTTTTGAAAAATTGAAAAAATATATTAAATTTTGGAATTTTGTTTTTGAAAGAAATTGTCATTTCACTATTAAAGTTACAATTATTTGGATTAAAAAAAAACATGCAGAGGCTAACTCACGTAGTAGAAATGAAGTCCGGTCTCTTCGTCTACACGAACTCCCATTTTGTAGTGCAGTGCGTTGAAAATTAAATGTGAAGAAATGTTGAAAGTGAATAGTGAATAGAAAAAATATCAGGTCCCATTTTATACCCAATATTTATCAACCACATTCATAAACAATTAACCAACCAACATGGCTTAATTTGCGCAGTTATATTTAGCCTCATTAAAATGCAGATGCCCTAAATATGAAAATAGGATAGGTAGACAATTGAGAAATGCACAAGCAATGACAAGTAAATACGAAGTTCAAGCGATTACACAGGGTGTACGAAAACCAACCGTAGATCCGGTTAAAATTTCTTAATTTTAACTTGATTTCAAAAGTAGAATACCTATTCTTTTCGAAATTTAAATGAGTCTTTTGAGCCATGTCTGACTATGGTGCGCACGTTACAGCGCGCGCTGTCGATAAAAGGAAGATCACACTGGAAGTACCGGGAACCGCCTTTGGGTTCAAATTACCTGAAAATTGGCATCATGGTATGGTAGATAGATCTTACCACCTTGAACAATGTTTCAATGAACCATTAACCACCATGTCAAATTTCGACACAGATGTGGTTCCCTATACTTCCTGTGTGATCTCTTCATCGACACTGCGCGCTGTGAGGAGCGCACCGCAGTCAGACACGGCTCAAAAGACGCGGACTTAAATTTCGAAAAGAATGACTATCTCACTGTTCAAATGATGTTAAAGTTAAGGAAATAAGAACGAATTTACGGTTGGTTTTGGTACACCCTGTGTATGGATGGAATCAAAATCGGCGGTTTAGTTATGATTATTTACTGCCCAACTTAATTTAGTGAGGTTAAGATTGTGCAGTAGTATTTAATTTATGTGGTGTGGTGGGTATTTATCATCGGCATCCTTAAAAACCTTACCTCATGCCTCGTGTCATTATTTTCAGTCCAGATTTAATGAAACCTAATGGAGCGACATACATACATAAATATATACATTATACATATGTATATTTGACCACCCACCCTAATTTTTCAAAACCCAAACCGAACCCGAAAACTTGCGAACCCATACAACGATAATTTGAAGCAAATATTTCATATTTTCTGTTTAATTATTTACTTGTAGATTATACGGGACAACTGCTGCAACCATTTTCTTCAGAATAAAATTTTAGTCTTAAACATTTAATCTTGAATTAGTGACCCGGCCACGAACACTTTATTTTTGTGATCCGAAACATTCAACCGGGCTTTTAAACTATCTCACGAAATGTTTCGATTACATCATTTTTGTTTTGTAGTAATTGAATGAAGTCTAGGGTAGTAGTGCTTAAAAACACAAACACACGACAAACATAATTTGAAATCGTATTTTGATTGTAAGTGTATTTATAATATAAATTAAAAGGAAATTAAATGAGTAATTGAATGAAATTATTTAATTGTTTGGCTTGATTCTTTGGCTTACCTGTACGGACTGTTCAAGTATTACACAAATTATGAAATACAAATACGAATTGTACTGTATTTCGCATGTACTGCTGCATTATTTTATTTCCAGCCATTTTTCCATGTGAGAACCATAGAATTGTACTCTGGTTTTGATCCACCCTGTAATATTGTGACTGAAAATTTTATTTGAAAAGTAAGCTTGCCGAACAAAAACAAAAGCACTCGCATAACTAAATACAAAAATTGAGATTAGTAATACTAGGTATTGAAATAACACCAAATTTAAACAAAAACACTATTTATTTTTATAGTACAAAGAAATACAATTACAACCGATTACAATATAAAAAAATATTCGCAAGTACAACTGACTGTCATAACAAATGTATGTTTAAAATTATGGATACAAAAATTGCAAAAAGCTGAGGCCAAGGGCACCCGGGATTCCCAAGCGGTCACCCATCCAAGTACTAACCGGGCCCAACGTTGCTTAACTTCAGTGATCAGACGAGAACTGGTGCTTTCAACGTGGTATGGTCCTTGGCGGAAGACTATGGATTTCCACTCGCTCTTATGCATCTGGAGCGTGTACAGTACATACTTATACGTAACGTACTATGATAATAGTTATATCTATAAGGCATGGATTCATTATGTGTGCATATGTATGCATTGGTGGGCATAATTATTAATTGTATATTAATAAGCATCTGCTCTAGTGCTCTGCATGCGGCTACTGGCTGCTTGTCTGACAACACGATTACACAATCCTGGGTGACCAGTCACGACTTTATAAACAAAATCAATACTATGCAAATTCAATAGAATTTGCACGTGATGTGTGTCTGTACATAAAAAACTCGGATTGTTGGTCAATCCATTTTTTTTTGGAAAAATCGACAAAGGTTTTTACCTGTCAATTACTCCACAAGATTCCCTTGTGAATTTCAATTAAAGTGCGCGGCGAGAAATTGTTAGTCCCTATTGACTAATTATTCATCCGAGAATTTTCCAAGGATAATTTTGAATTGGTTCGATGGAATAAATAATCAAATTAAATCAACAGATATGAACCTCAACACACCAACACATACATACACCACCTGTTTCACAGATTTCTGGCAAGATTCCCTGTCATTTGAATGAAGGTGGAATTCCATCAAATAGACAAAGAAAAATTCACAGTGAAATGCAGGGATGGAAATTCGAAAAAATAATTCAAATTCCGATTCGAATTATTTTTTTACGAATTCGAATTCGAATTCGATGTCAAATATTTGAATTCCGATATTGCGATTCCGATTGGAATTCCAAAAAATTTGAATTCGAATTTTAATAATTCCGATTCCGATCATTTTTTTCCGATTTAAATTTTTGGATAAAAAATCGGAAAAATATTCGAATTCGAATTTCGATTCGATTACTCAATTTTCCGATGTTTTTCCGATGTTTTCCGTCAATTAAAAATCTAATATGACAAATCAGAAATTCTGTTTCTGGGAATAGTAGCAGCAGTGGAATAATTACAATATTTGTACTGAAAAATATTACACAAACTCAAATGTAATGTAAAATGCAGAAATGAGAAATTGTTTTGACGGATGAGAATATTTGCGGGACCTGGACTGGTATCTATTTCATATTCTACGTGAAAATATTTCAGTTGTAATAACATATTCCGAAGTAAAGTTTGTAGATTTTAAACGTACTTGGACGTCAAGGAAAAAATTTCAATATTCAAAAGACCCCCAATAAGAAACGCGATGAGCCTGAAAGTACAAAGTGGGTTAACTTTCTTGCAGGCAAGTTGTGTGTTTCTCAAGGTTTTATACTGTAACGTCTCTGTGTAATTTGATGAATCATTTCATTCAAACTAAGATTTAAATAAACAAATTCTTGGGACTGAAATGATTTAAAATGGATGATTACAAGTACTATTCTTTCCGTAAATACGTTCAATAATCCGGAAAATTAACTGTCCAGATATTCTCACTTTTCTGCAGACTTGGGCCAATTACTTTCCTTTCCTTTAATACACAAGCCAAGTACAAATACAGAATTGTACTTGCACTTAAATACTTTTATTTACTTTATATTCGAAGTATATTTGACTGACGTAATTGTATTTGTACTTAAATACTTTTCGAAAGAAATTGGACCAAGTTTAGCATACATAAATATAAATACATACGTATTTAAGTACAAAATACCAAGCATAAATACCTAATTGTAATTGTTTTAAATTTAAAAATATTTTGAATGTTTCTGTAGTTGTAAAGTACTATTCAAATTCGGTCGAAATAATTTTTAATATTTAAATTAAAATTAATAAAATTTTACTTAAATGCTTTTCAAAAGGAATTGACACAAGTATGCGGTACTGAGACTAGTATTCAGCAGCAGCACCATAAACCAAATCCCTCTGCCATGAAATCAATTTCTAATTCCGAATAGATTAAGATACAAGGAAGAATAAATAAATCCTTATGAGAGAAACCTACCTGTGGTTTTTCCATTCATAATTTCCCTCATCTCCAGGAACTTCGGAGTTGTATTCAGTCTATTTTTTATGAATGTGTCTTGGAAAAATAATTTTAGAAGACAATTACAATAAACAGTCAGAGCCACGAACTAAAATAACAAATAAAATTATTGAATAGTCCTCAGCTTTGTACGTACAAAGCGCAGGCACGTTCTAGTTGGTTTCAATAGTATACATGGTTATTGCTAATATGCCAATCAAGAATTCCCACTGGGTCACTCCACTTTAACATGAAAATTTCAAATCACCGAAATCCAAAGTCTATAGATTCAATTCTAAGCAAATATATGCAGGGGCGTCAGAACGATAAAATTTGGTGAGTAATTTCAGGGCGCCATAGTCTGGGGGGCGCCAAGAACACTGGCGAAGCACTAGATAAAATGTGATGTTTTAAAATAAAATCCGATTGGCTTATGTTAATATATTTTCACAAAATTACAAGTAGCTCAAAACTGAAATTCCAGTATTTCCTGTAATATTACATATATTCTAATATTATCATTTCGAAATGAGAAAATTTTGCGCACTAATTTCATCATGCTTATGTATGTACTGGACCAGAGCCAATTTTTTTACAATGTTCTGCGCTGGAACTGTAGTATTGAGCGCGCTAATTGCTTCTACAGGTTTATGTCAGGGCCGCCGGTGTAAATTTTTTTTGCTATGTCTAGGGCTCTAGTTTTTCCTGTATTTTTAATACATTCTAATATTTACATTCTGAAACGTCCAAAAAATTTGAGAGCGCTAGTTATTGCATTCCTACATTAGGCCGAGGTTGGGAATTTTCTGACAGTGCTGGGCAAGTGTCACTAACTTGAGCGGAAATTAATCTGTACACAGAATTGACAATCCTACACGCTAGTAAGAAAATAAAGATATTAATGTCGGCCTCGGAACCTTAAAAGTTGCGTACTGTTCTTGTTTCCAATTTTTCCTTTATGAGGGGGGAATTTCTATCAAGCTTTCATGGCGCAAAATCGCACGCTACGGCTCTGAATATATTATTCGTGTTCGTACAGGAAACAAAGAAATATATTCAAATGAACAAAATTCATTATTGTATATACTCACCGCGCTCAGTGACCTCTTGAATCAATTTTGCTCCAGTTACGAAGTGC
>JAQIXO010000880.1:0-14975 GCA_034700305.1 Protaphorura armata
TATTTATGTCAATATGTTAGTTAGGTGATTAGAGGTCATAATTTCTTGTGTAGGATTTTACAGGTATGGAATTGGAGCGGTTGGAGAGGAACAGTCAGTCTGGAAGTGGGATTCATCCTGGAAGGACTCGGTGTCTGTGTCACAGTTGAGCCTCAGTGTGAGACTTGGTAGTTTACTGTGTAAACTACATACACCTTGAACCATTATTGATTGTAATACGAACCAAGAATATATTGTGGGATTTAGCCAAGCAGTCAATCTTTGTGTTGCGTCTCATTCATTCCAGGTTTAGTCTGTGTTGGTTTATTCCTTCGGAATAGTTAGGAGAATCTTCGGTACGAAGTCCTAGATGGGAACAGGAGGAATTCGGATAGAATTCGGATTAGGACCAACCATTGTCCACAAATCCCGCCGATATGTACCAATCTCCCTGAAATTTTGATGTGTAGGTCCACATATGCTGACCAAAGTTAACATCGACCACTGATATGTAACAGCACTAGGTCGCTCACCAGAGGTCACTAAAGGTCATATGGGTAACCCCGCCAATATGTACCAATTTCACTGAAATTTGGATATGTGGTAGTTCATACTATCATACTGTGTTGACCAACTTTAACGTTGGCCAGAGACCGACTGGACAAATAGCGTAACTCATACGGCCTGCAATACAATTAATGTAATAGGGAACGATAGAGGCATGCGCTCAGGGATATAGGCATGATATAGGCTGTGACGTCAAACCGCTGATTGAATTGTTCTGCGTATTATAAACAGCGAATTATGCTTTGGAAAATCGATTGAATAGAAAAGTATCACTCAATATTTGGCCCATTTTGAAGTCTGGTCAGTGTAGTATTCGGGGTCTGCATCTCTTAAAAGATCCGACCCTGAGACCCATATTCGGTCATTAACGGCATAGACCACATTAGAAGATAAAAATATTTGTAACTTTTAACAAGATAATGTGTATGGTGAAAGTCGATTTTTGACTCAAAGCTTAGGTAGCCCAGATGTATCTTAGTTTGTATGCTGAAATACAGGAAGAAAATCTTACCCTTAGTGTGCAGTTAAAGTAATGGGCTGTAATTAATATTCTGTGGTTCTTCAAAATACTTCATTCAGGTAACGATTCAAATAGTGGGTAGAAATTTAAAAAAACTCCTGACTTATAATTTTGAAGTCAATTAAATAACGAAACAGAATATCCTTAGGTTCATGTCTCTGGGTTTACTTGTATTGTAATTTGGATCCTTTAATTTTCTCACCATTCAAAATTTATTACAATCTTTCATAACAATTATGAGTACTATTTAATGCAAAACTACAACCACACAGAGTAAACTGATGTTATATGTCAATGTGAATCAATTGTGTGAGGTCCGTTCGCATGTCAAGTTCAGTACAATGTGATGCTAGGCAAAAAATAAAATCCTAAGTTATAGTTCAAGGAATATGGTGAGGGAGTGAGCAGAAGAGAAGGGTAGAATGTGAGAGATAAAATTAAAATTATAAACAAAAATAAGTATGACCCTTTGCTTTCAGATGTACATGTGAGGCTCCAATGCTCTCTAAATTAATTATTTTTATCGCACACTTCACGAGAAAACCGATGAGTCATGCCTTAAACACCACAATGAAGGTAGTTTTGAAGGGATTGGTACAGAACGTGTCTGAAATTGATTTCTCATACGAACAATAACATTTCGTTAAGACAGAGAACTAAATAAATTCGAAGTAGACTTTTTGATTCACATTTTAACGTGCCCTTGCAAATTACTTCTGCCAAAATCAATGATTTTGGTCTTATTTTAAACAATTAAAAACACTTCAACGAAGTACGCTGACTAATGGCAACGGGGGGTTGGTTGAAACCAATTTGTCTTTACTTCTCTTTTTTGTCCTATGGCATTTTGTAATTATTTCTAAGTATGAATTTAAAACTGATAATTAATAATTGTCCGTTGAGCATACAGGGTGTTTGATAATGTTTTAGCCTTCCGAATTATACGGACTGTGATGATTCTAGACGGAGACACGCATACGACATATTACATATGTGAATACAGTTTTAATTTCACATACGCCTTTACCTCGGCAATGCAATGATTGGCTTTAATGCTTCTTTGTTTTTTTAAGCTTGAACACCCGGTAGAATAAATAGTTCAGATTTACATTCAAACAAATCAGTACAATTAAAAAGTCGTATTAGTTTTATTACACACATTTATCTGAAATCTGTGCAGCGCGATACACAAAATAACTTCAATTTCCTAAATTTGATATATGAGTTTTACATTGTGTTAAATATTATGTGTTCGTTTCGTACAGGGAGTAATAAAGAACACAATTTTATTTTTGAATACTTTTTTGTATGGATAAATCTAAGGATTACAAAAGTAATATTGATGTTGTACCTACCAACTTAAGTAAAACACCACGTGTCAGTATGCGTAACAAAATAAAATGTATTCACGCGATTTTCAATGTAGAAGAATGATAAATGTATAAAATCCACATTTGTCAAGAGGCGGTAAACATATTACGGGTACTACTCCCAAATTGTAACCTTTAAAATCTTTATACAAATAATAACACATTAATAAACCACGGGTCAAAAAGTTTACTAAAATAACTCATTGTCAGAAAATCCTTTTTCACTTTTGTGTACTTACGAAAGTTTTCAAGTAGCATAAATGGAACTCTGAATTTTCCGTGTCAGAATCGCACCAATCTAATTCATGGCTCAGAAACAGATGTGACGAATAGATTACACAAATATTATAATTATATGGACTCTATTGAGAATGTGTTCTCATGTGTCGGCATAAGTAACTTGTCTGACTGAATGTATTAGAACAGATTTGACATTGCTTTTGTTAGTGAGGGGCAATTACAACAGTTCTGAATGTTCAGTGCCTGACTCCCTTCACTAATGCAGAAGTAGATTTCTCAACTGCATGAATCCTGGCATGAGATTTCATGTTGTGCAGAAGAGAAAACGATTTCCCACAGGTCTCACAATTATAGGACTTCTCTCCCGTATGAGTTCTCATGTGTGAGTTCATGCTACTTGATTGAGTAAATGTTTTAGAACAGATTTGACATTGGAATGGTTTCTCCTTTGTGTGGGTTCGCATATGGGATGCTAAATCTGACGAGTGGTTGAACAATTTTTTACAGATTTGGCACTCATATGGTTTCTCTCCCGTATGCGTCCGTACATGAGTTTTCAATTTGGACAATTGAGAAAACGATTTCGTGCAGGTCTCACAATTATATGGTTTCTCTCCTGTGTGGATTCTTGCGTGGGATTTCAGGTTACACAAAACGGAAAATGATTCCCCACACGTCTCACAATTATATGGCTTCTCTATTGTATGCGTTCTCATGTGTATGTCTAAACTACATTTTCGAGTGAATGTTTTAGAACACATTTGGCATTGAAACACATCTCCATTGTGTGGGTTAGCATATGAGATGTTAGGTGTGCTGACTGCGTAAATGTTTTTGAACAGGTGGAGCAGTGGTATGGTTTCTCTCCTGTCTGGGTCCGTACATGGGATTTCAGGGAACATAATGCTGAAAACGATTTTGCACAAGTCTCACATTTGTAGAGCTTCTCTCCTGTATGAGTTTTCATGTGTGCGTTTAAATTGCCTTTAAGATTGAATGATTTAGAACATATTTGACACTTATATGGTTTCTCCCCTGTGTGTGTCCGCATGTGAGCTGTTAATCCTTGAGATTGTGAAAATGTTTTCGCATAGAATGTACAGCTGTGTAGTTTCTCTCCCGTATATGTCCGTGAGTGTGTACGAAGTTTTAATATGACGGAGTGTTGAGATTTAGGTGGATTTTCGTTTGTTCCACGAGCTTTGCAAAATTCTTCATCCGTTGGCGATATAGCCAATAGCTTTCTCTGCTTGATGTGTGGGATTGGCCTTTGGTCTAGTTTGTCTAGAATGACGATGGGTTGAACTTTTGGATGGAGTTTCCAATCAGACATTGTCAGACATGTGTTGATAACCCTGTACAACGAGATGAACACAATAGGAATTATGAAAACTGTATCAAAAATCGTCCAGCATCAATTATGAATAGTATATATTTCCGGACACTTTTTGTTCTGAACGTTCTGCATCGTACCGCGTATTGTAAAACGAGTAACCTAATAATCCTCTGGAAATTCAATTGAATTGAAATATTTTGGAGTGTTTTGAATTCGTGTCCGTGTTTTATTCGGGTCAGCATCTATTAAATGACCCAACCCTGTGACCTAGGTTGTATGCGGTCATTAACGGCTTATAAAGACAGCATTAAAAGATTAAAAATTGTGCCATATTTAAACAAAAGTTAATGTATAGTGAACACAATTTGACACTTTTAACAATAAGTTGACGTATGGTGAAAATTGATTATTAATTTTTGACTCAATGCACACAGCCAGCTCAGAGGTATTTTATTTTGCAATGTAAAATACAGGCTCAAAATCTTACCTAATTTATTTCGCGTGTAGTTAGGTTAATGGGCTGCTTCTCCTCCTTCCAATTAATATTTTATTGTCTTCAAATTGTACCATTCAGGTAGAGATTTAAAAAGCTTATGGCTTACAATTTTGTAGTCAATTAAATAACGAAACGGAATACTCTTAGGTTCTTATCTCTGGTTTAGTTATAATTTGGAATCTTTAATTTTCTCACCATTCATAATTTGGTAAATTCTTTTTAAAAATTCTGAATACTATTAAATACAAAACTTTCCACAACCGTTAAGAGCAAACTGATATTGATATTCAATAGGAATCTATTGCACGAGGACTGTTTACATGTAAAGTCTGGAACAATGTGATCTTACGGCAAAAAAAAAGGATACCAAGTTATAGTTCAAGAAATACGGTGGGGTAAGTAAGCGGAAGAGCTGGGTAGAATATGAGAGATAAATATATATATATATAAACAAAATTAAATCTGACCGTTTGCTTACACAAGAACACTTGTACATGTGAGGGGAGGGTACGATTAGGAGGAGGAGGAGGATTCGTTTATGGCTCGAGTCTACATTAATTTTTTTTATCACATACTCCACAAGAAAATCAATGAGTCATGCCCGCAACACCACAAGGGAGTACTGAAGGAATTGGACATGCCGAGTCAGAAGCCAATTTTTTGCTTTCCAATTTGGGCCCATTTCGTTAAGATAAAGAATTAAATAAGATACAACGTAGACTTTCTGATCCCGTATTTTAACGAGTTAGCCAACCCTTCCCAATTATTTTGGTCTCATTAAAGACCAAAGTTCTTTATGTCCTTTTAATAATTTCCACAGTTATACAATTAATTATACAGCTTCAGGAATTGTTATTTTCTTACATATAAATTATAAAAACATAAACAAGAAATTGTTGAATTGAGTATACGCACACAGAGCCGTTCCTATGCGAGTCCGTGTGTCCTATTCAAGATGTGACATAATCTAGTAGAATGATATTCCACAAGTGTGACTTAAAAAATACAGAAGAATGAATAGAAGTGCATGTCAGATACTTGTGCATTTACACTCAAATGTGGACACCTGCCCTTCGCAGATTATTTTCCATTCTAGCTAACTATCTCATATAAACACTTAAAACTTATTTTAACTGATTGGCTGTAATGCAGGGGAGAACAGATCCTGCGACCCCAACTGCCGAGACGGCGTTTAATAATGAAAATGAAAGTTTCACGTCTATATATCATTGCAGAACCCCAACTGAATTGAATTTCTATTGTCCGTTCATTTGATTTTAGAGTATTTATATCTGGAAGGACTTGAAAGGGTGATTGTGTAATAGTTAAATAAATTATTAAGATGAACAGACATGGTAATGCGATAACTATTTTAATATTCAGGTTTAGACAGCTAAATTTCATTTCTTTTTCATTTCACTGCCATTTCAGACAGAGACGCATACATATATGCATTTAATTTGCGAAACGTTAACTACGCCTGAGTTTTTCTTTTATTTATACCTGGTAAAACAATTAAGTAGTTCAATTTCACAAAAACCTCGTCATTACAATTAAACACAAACATATTTTTATTATTTTTACATATACAATACATTGAACAGTGAAAATAACTTGTAGATTCTAAATAGGACATCTTGTTTTGTTGAAAAATTATATTTGTATATACAGACGTTTTTGTTTATACACTTGGTCTATTATACATTTAAAACTTAAATAACAATAAAAGAGTAATCGATTGCACAGATATTATAATTGCATGGTTTCTATCGACAATGAGTTCTCATGTGTTTGTTTAATTTACTGGATTCCGTGTATACTTCAGGACAGATTGAGCATTGATCTGGGTTCTCTCCTGTATGAGTTATAATGTGTGTGCTTAACTCGCTTGGGTGAGTGAATATCTTGGAACAGAATTTGCATTGACATGGTTTCTCCTGTGTATGAGTTCGCATGTGTCCATTTAAACCTTTTAATTCGGTGAATGATTTAGCACACATTTGATATGTATATGGTTTCTCTCTTGTGTGGGTTCGCATGTGCGATGTTAAAAGACTTGAGCGCGAGAATTTTTTGTCACAGATAGAGCAGTTGTGTGGTTTCTCCCCCGTATGGGTCAGAACATGAAATTTAAGTGCAGACAAATGAGAAAAGGATTTTGCACAGGTCTCACAACTGTAAGGTTTCTCTCCCGTATGAGTTCTCGTGTGCACGCTTAAATTACTTGCGTTAGTGAATGTCTTAGAACAGATTCGACATTCATACGGTCTCTCTCCTTTATGGGTCCGCACATGAATAATTAAACCTTGTGATTGCGGAAATGTTTTCGGACAGATTGCGCATTGGTACGGTTTCTCTCCTGTATGTACCCGCACATGCCTGTAAAGATTTGAGATAGTTGAGTATGATTTCCCACAGATAGAGCAGTTGTGTGTTTTCTCCCATGTATGGGTCAGGACATGACATTTAAGAGCAGACAAATGAGAAAAGGATTTTGTACAGGTCTCACAACTGTAAGGCTTCTCTCCTGTATGAGTTCGCATGTGTCCATTTAAACCTTTGAATTCCGTGTATGATTTAGTGCATATTTGACATTTATATGGTCTCTCTCGTGTGTGGGTTCGCATGTGCGATGTTAAAAGACTTGAGCGCGAGAATTTTTTGTCACAGATAGAGCAGTTGTGGGGTTTCTCCCCCGTATGGGTCAGAACATGAAATTTAAGTGCAGACAAATGAGAAAAGGATTTTGCACAGGTCTCACAACTGTAAGGCTTCTCCCCTGTATGAGTTCTCGTGTGTACGCTTAAATTCCTTGGGCGAGTGAATGTTTTACAACAAAATTTGCATTGAAATGGTTTCTCTTTTGTGTGGGTTCGCATATGCGATGCTAAATTACCTGATTGCGAAAATGTTTTTAAACACATAGAGCATTGGTGTGGTTTCTCTCCCGTATGGGTCCGTTCATGTTTTTTCAGGGCAGATAAATCAGAAAACGTTTTTCCACATGTCAAACAATTATAGGGCTTCTCTCCTGTGTGAGTTCGCATGTGCTTTTTCAAACTACTTTGTTGAGAGAATGTTTTAGGACACAACTGACATGGATGAGGTTTCTCCTTTGTGTGAGTTCGCATATGATATTTCAAATTATTTGATTGAGAAAATATTTTCGAACAGATAGGGCATTGGTATGGTTTCTCTCCGGTATGGCTTCGCATATGGAATGTTAGCCCTAATGAATGGGAGAACGTTTTCAAACAGATTGAGCAAAAGTGTGGTTTCTCCCCTGTATGTGTCCGTACATGAGTTTTTAAGGTGAACAAACGAGAAAATGATTTGACACAAGTCTCACAACTGTATGGCTTCTCTCCTGTATGAGTTTTCATGTGGGAGCTCAAAGCATACGACCCAGTAAATGTTTTAGAACAGACTTGACATTGAAATGGTTTCATTCCTGTGTGGGATCGCATGTGTACGTTTAGAGAATTCGATTGAGTGAACGCTGTAGAACAAATGTTACATCGATAGGGATTCTCCTTTGTGTGGGTTCGTGTGTGGGATGATAAGTGACTTGATTGAGTGAATGTTTTAGAACATATTTGACATGTGTACGGTTTTTCCCCGGTATGTGTCCGTATGTGAGTTGAAAATTCACTGGAACGCTTAAATGTTTTCGTACAGAATGTGCAGCTGTGTAGTTTCTCTCCCGTTGGTGTACCTTTACGAGCATGAAGTTTTGAGTTCATGGAGTGTTGAGATGTCGTTGAATCTTCTTTTGTTTCACATGTTTCGTAAGAGACTTCATCCCTAGGTGTTTTTGACAATTGCTTAAACTGTGAGTTTGACCTTTGATCGCCTTTGTCCAGAATGACTGCCGGATGAACATTTGGACGGAGTTTCCAATCAGACATTGTCAGTCTCGCGTTGATATTCCTGTACAGTCATGGATATAATAGAAACATTCAAGTACTCGTTTTATGAATCCACAAAGGGGTTGTTTCCAAAAATATTATACAAATAACTAAATTCAGCAACTCTAGTTTCCTTATTCACAAATTATAAAAATATACATTTTCTTTAATTGGTTATTAAGATTTAAACTCCGAACAAAATCCGCATCTCGTTATTTTTGGAATTGCTGTTTGGTTTGACTGTGGACAAGGAATGACGGCAATGACATTCTTAGAAACATTTTGAAAATTTTTTGAAAAAAATTTATAGAGGTAAAAAGTGTTCCAAATTACCGAGGAGATCTGCAAAAAAAATTTACCTTGGACCAAAGAAACTCGTGTGGTTCCCTACTCTGACTCTGTCTGACTTCCCTACAGGGAACCCAACCTGGAATGACAAGGATGGGCCTTTTAAATAATTATGTATTATTTCAATAAATCTCATACTTACACGTATAAACAATTCACTTGTGTGCCGTCTGTGTGATCCACTTCTCTACTCCGAGGTTCATTCCTAGAAATATATAATTTAAAACTTTTCAGAATTTGTTACAGTGGAGAACACTCAGAACACTCTAATAGTTTCTGTAAATTAAGTCATATTGCCTTCCCTTCAATGTGGATTATTATAATTGTGTATTTTGTATCGTAAATTGTTTATTTTGTAATCATACCTATTTTGTATACAGTTGTGTAATTGAATGTTCCTTTTCCAGTTTTCCAATGTAAATACCTAAGAATTCACGGGTCTTCAAATTTTTGTTCCATCCACTTTTTTTGATTAATCCTTGTCACACTATTTTGAAATCAATTTGATGATGATTAAGACATGTTTCTGGATTTACTTGTAATTTTGATTTGTTTGACTCAAAATGTTATAGGTAGTTTAATTTGTAATTCTTTGAATAATACGGAATGCAAATAATCTCCACAAACACAAACAATGTTGATTTTCAAAGGGAATGTACTGTGTATTGTCCATCCGTCCATATGTAAAGCGGAGGACAATGTGGTACTAATTGTAAGACAAAATTTGAGGGAATGGATACGGTCGGAGAAGGCTCGAATGTAAAATACACAAATAAAAATAAACTCAAAGAGTAGACCAGACCCTTTTCATTTACATGTGATGTGATGGGAGATAGGGTACGAGGAGCTCGCGTTTATTACTTCCGTCCAAACTAATTTTTTCTTTCACACTTTTCACGTGAAATCCACTAATAGATAAATTCACTGGCTCATGCCTGTATCCAAGAATGTTATGAATATAGTAGGGAAGGAATAGGGACATGCACTGCCTAGAAAAAAAAATCTGTCTGCTCTTTTGGACAGTACTATTTTAATGGTAATTCTAGTAATTCAATGGGTTGCGGCGATCGCGAATGAGACACATACTGTATTTACACAATTTTAATATTGGACGCTATACACTACCGTTAAAATTCTTAAAAAATGTACATCTCATCAACATTGTTAAATGAAGTTTTGTAATGTGTCGTTAATTTACGCGTATAATCCGCTTGTCGCTATGAAACTAATGAAACATACTTTTATCGATTACAACTTACATTTTTATTATTATAGTATTATGCAAGTAGATGTCCTTGGAAATTTCAAATCATTTGTGACTACTTGTGTTTGGGTGATGGATCAATAATAACGGTGTGATACTTTTCTTAGTCATTTGATTTGTACAGTACGGCTTTATTGATATTCACACACTCACACTATATTGCATTGCACTACTAGACATAGAGACACGCACAAGTGTAAACAGTTTTAATTTCGGCCATTGTTGACCCTACAATATTTAAAAGTGGTTTATTTTTCTTACACATTTACATCCATTTGATAACCTGCCTAGCCAGACCCATAATAACTTGCGTATCTTAATTATATGAGATAATGTCACATTTAAATTATATTCATTTGTAAACAATTCCAGTCTTAAGTGGTTTTAGTAAATACATTTTCAGAAAGGAAAGTTGGAATTTGTACCTACTGATGTTCAAGCATCAGTGATTGATACTTGACAAATAAATGTGACAAGTGGACTCAATAAATATTATAATATATATCGTTATATCGTTTCTAATCATTATGAGTTCTCACGTGTGCGTTTAATTGATTTGGATGAGATATAATGTTTTATAACGTATTTGACATTGATGTAGTTTTGCCTATTGTGGGGGTTGGCATATGCTTTGTTAAATTTGTTATTGAACAGATAGTGCATTAATGTGGTTTAGCCCCCCATGGGTTTGTACATGCATTTGTAGGTCAGTCGAATTATTAAATGGCTTTCCGCAGGTCTCACAATTATATGTTTTTTTTTCAAGTATGAGTACGCATGTGTGCCTTTAAATAATCTAACCGAGTAAATGATTTAGTGCACATTTGACATTGAAATGGTTTCTCGTTTGTGTGGGTTCGCATATGAGATGTTAAATGCACTAATTGTGAAAATGTCTTCGAACAGAAAGAGCAGTGGTTTCGTTTCTCTCCCGTATGAATTCTTATGTGTAGGTTCAAAGTACTTTTTTGAGTGAATGTTTTAGCACACATTTGACATTGATATGGTTTCTCGCTTGTGTGTGTTGCGCTCGCTCGCTCGCTCGCTCGCATGTGGGATGTTAAATTACCTAAATGCGTAAAGGCTTTAGAACAGACTGAGCAATGGTGTGGTTTGTCTCCCGTATGAGTTCGGATGTGGGAAGTTAAATTACATTTCATACTGAATGTTTTAGAACAGATTTGACATACAAATGGTTTCTCTCCTGTATGGGTTCGCATATGCTTTGTTAAATCGGATGGTTCGGAATATGATTTTGAACAGAGTGAACACGGGTTTGCTTTCTCTCCTGTATGGGTCCGTAAATGACTCTTTAGGGTAGACAAATGGGAAAATGATTTAGCACATGTCTCACAAGTATACGGCTTTTCTCCTGTATGAGTTCGTGTGTGTGTAGTCAAATGAGTTGATTGTGAGAAAGTTCTCAAACAGATTTGACATGAATATGGTTTCTCATTTCCATGAGTTCGTATATGTGTTTTTAAACTACTCGATTGAGTGAATGTTTTAGAACAGATTTGACATTCGTATGGTTTCTCCTTCGTGTGGATTCGCGTGTGGGATGTTAAATGACCCGAATTCGAAAATGTTTTCCCACAGATTGAGCATTGGTACGGTTTCTCTCCTGTATGTACACTCATATGCTTATAAAGTTTAGAGATAATTGGGAATGTTTTAGCACAGAACACGCAGTTGTGTATTTTCTCATCCGCATGAGTTCTCTCATGGTGTTTTGATAAATGAAATGTTTTAGGACGCAATTGAGTATTGTCGTTGTTTTTTCCAGATGTTTCTTCTAGTGTCTGACAACCCTTGTATGTCTCTTTACCAATAGATGTTGCTAAGAATTCCTTGCCGTGTTGGGATTGTCGAATTTGCTCATGCTCTTGTTTGTCCACAGTGATGACTTCAGACATTCTCAGCAGTGTGTCGCTAATTCTGTACAACCAGACAAAAGTATTAAATATAATGAAGTTTTTGTCTCGTAAATAGACCAGAGAAATTAGAAATACGAGACATACAATTACAAGATAATTTTGATTTGTGTATAACGTTATAGCAAGGCATTATGTAGTGCTAACATCTAAATCTAATTCTGGTATTTTCAACCCGTCTATTCTCAATGCTCCTTTGAGAGATGATTCTTGCCTAAATGTGACATTTATACTCTTTAAACTCCCAACACAATGTACAAGTCATTATTTTGTTCGGACTCCATGTGGACAACCGTCCGTCTAATTAATCTCCAACAGCCAAGAATCATTCTGGAGTCAATCAACTACTTTATACACTTGGTGATAATTTTATAAAGTCTTACTAATATTTTAAAAGTCGGTGCAATATAGTAGAGAAAGATATGAATCAAGCAGTCCAGGATAAAATGAAGATAGATACCCTTGATGTAAATTATAACGTGTATTTTGTATTCTCACTTTTCTCACCTTGTTTGAACGCAGTCGTGTGGTCGTGTCGTGTATGAGCAGCAGCTACTCCTCCAAGAATGAATATTACACGGGTCTTAAAATTTTGGATCTATCCAGGCAGTAACGAATTCCTGAAATAAAATATTGGAATAAATTAAATGGCGAAAAGCATAGAACACAATCTTAGACGCCGGGTTTAAATGAAATTTTAGTTTGTTGATTAAAAAACGTACATTTCTAATATGTTTGTTAAACCGTTTGTGTGTCTAAAGGATCCACGGCTGAATAGACACGCGGACAGACCATAGTTTTATGAGTCGCATTGTTAAAATGTGGACTTCGTAATCTTACCTATTTTTGGTACGTAGGTGTGTTATTGGCTTCTCCCAAATTATAAATAACAGGTCTTCAAACTTTTGCTTCATCTACTTCAACATTTAAATATTACCTGAGAGATAATTTAGAAATCAATTAAGTGATGATTAGAAGAACAATGTCTCGGTTTAGTTGTAAGTTTGATTTGTTAATTTTCTCACCTTTTAAAATTTACTGTAATCATTTAAATAAACTTTGAATGAGTATAACACAGTGAAATAAATTATGCAGTCACAAACAGCAAAATGATGTAAATTTTCAATGTGAAATATTTGTGCGCGGTCCGTTGGGATGAAAAGTCAAGCACAATGTGATACTACAGAAAATAGAATCCACATTTAAGGTTAAAGAAATACGGTGAAGGGATTCAGAGAAGGGTCGAATGTGCATGGAAAAATAATCAGAAACACACAAATAGACCAGGCCCAGACCTTTTTCTTTCAAGTGGGATGGGACATTATAATTCCGACTCCGACTACACTGTTTGAATATTAATTCACACGGCTGTGACGTTTACCTGTATGTAGTTGTACATGTACAATTTTTATACCGTCCTACCAAGCTGTTAATATGTAAAGCCGATAACTTACTTAATATTAACAATATAATCCAAGTATCCAAGTTTCAGGTTCAAGACCCGCAATGAGAGAAATGTGCAGATGAAGGATATAATGTGAAAGTCAAAAATATATGAACAGAAATAAATGTGACCCTCTCCTTTCACATGTACAAGTGCTGGGAATGCTCCTATGAGTTCTCTTATTGTCTCTGTCTAAATCGACTTATTTTATCACTTACTTCACAAGAAAACCGATGACTCATGCCCCCTACACCGTGACACGCAACGAAGGGAGAAGGAAACGAATCGGACAGCAACAGTAATGCTTCAATCGGGTCGTCACCAGAAACCGGTACACCCGGTTCGTAAATATTTTTATTACGTCATTTCCAGCGTTTAATGTTTAATTTTTTTCCAGTAGTTATTATGCGATTTTATTTTATTGATTTTAATTATGCGACGGTAACTTGTAATCACTGTTGTGAGTCCTTTGATATTTTCGATTTATTTCTAAACATGAATTATATTTAAAAGTATTTGTAATGTTGATGAATTACTAATTAAATAAATTATTAAGTGAGCCGATACGGTGTTTGTTCGTTCTAGCAATTTTATTTAGACGCTCTGAGTTTTTGATACAAACGTACAATACAAATAAATAGTCGCTGCACTTTCTTACATACTATGTAATAACCCACATAGTGAAACAAGAGTTGTACTAATTACATACACAGATTACATAATAAATATGAGACTAATCACAGATTTTGTTAATTCGTTCAGACAGTGAGGAGAACTTGTTGTTATGAAGATGGTTTTATACAAATAAATATTAACAAAGGAATAAGGCAACTTCTATACCTAGGAGTAAGAACACGAATAGTACAACTAAAGAGTCATATATTTTTGTTATATTCACTCATACTTTACAACGACCAGCACTGTAACCTGTAAATCGCAAATATACGACATATATGTTCTGTTCAAAATAAAAATATATATTTGTTTAAACAGATATTTTTGAACATCTCATGTGTAAATGCTAAGAAGATTATTCGATTACAATTGTGTGGTATCTTATTCATTATGAGTTCTAATGTGAGTGTTTAAATAACATGATCGCGTGAACAATCTAGAACAGATTGAGCATTGAAACGGTTTCTCTCCTGTGTGTGTCAGTGAATGAATTTTTAATGTAGATGAGTGGGAGAACGATTTTTCGCAAATCTCACAATTATACGACTTTTCTTTTGTATGAGTTCGCATGTGGCTGCCTAAGTAACCTAGTTGAGTGAATGTTTTAGAACAGATTTTACATTCATACGGTCTCTCCCCTGTGTGGGTTCGCATATGCTTTGTTAAATCTCCTGATCCTGAAAATGTTTTAGAACAGATTTTACATTCATACGGTCTCTCCCCTGTGTGGGTTCGTATATGCTTTGTTAAATCTCCTGATCCTGAAAAAGTTTTAGAGCAGATTTGGCAATGGTGTGGTTTCTCCCCAGTATGAGTTCTCACATGCGTTTTTAGACCAGACAGTTGAGAAAACGATTTTCCACAAGACTCACAGTTATACGGCTTCTCACCTGT
>JAQIXO010000881.1:0-14971 GCA_034700305.1 Protaphorura armata
AAATATTTTAACCTCGATATAACGTTCATATTTTGAAATTTTGGACTTCGATATAGCGGACATTTCCAAAATTTTTAGTCTCGATGTGTCCCGTGTGATGGATTCTTCATGACAATCTAGTTGATGTTGATCTGAGTCCTCAAAAGACACGCGCAAATATTTTTTCCGACGGATCACCCTAAGACGGTCCTTGTACTTCCTATCTCCACTGTGTTGAAACGACCAAATGGGGATGATGGAGGCTACAGCCGATGTGACAGTACAGTGATAAATGTGTAGGTGTGGGATTTTCTTTATTTGAGAATGAAATTACATATTGAATTCAACGAATTTCGAATAAATATGTTAATTCTTGACAAAAATAGTTGAATCATGTCCATCACTAGTTTTGAACTATTTATTCTCACTGTTGGGTGTGTGCCTCTGTGTATTATTGCACAATTGAATCTGACAATCCAATTACGATCTAATCGATGGACCATACATTTTAAAAAAATCATCACTGTGTTATGGACATGCATAGAAAGATTTATCGCCACATATTTTCTGACTCAAGCGCCTAATTTGTCAATAAGATTAAACTGGAACTGATACTGTCACAATAATTTATATTTTTACTCTTTCTCTTGTATACACAGTTTATTCAAGTACTGCCTTTTGTTCATCTGTGAATACTAGTGCAGGTTGCAGTTATGAGATTTGGATATAAATTCATGAATAAATTTTTGGGGGAGGTATTCGAAAACATTTAAGTGGTTTATTTGAAGATGGAATTATAAATTTACCAGAATCTATTTTGAACAAACATGCATATTTTTCGAATAATTTTAGAATCATAGCTCTGATTAGTTTCCCTGTATTACTTTCTCTCATTATTGTGATTAATTCTTGTACTATTGAATCTGACTAAACTAATTTATGATTGCTGAGTCAAATGTCAAAATTCAAAGCAAATGTATTTGTCAAACAACGAGCATTCTCAGGCTCATTATACAGGGCCCAACATACAAGTCCAGAGCTTTTGTCACCAACTATCCTTAATTTGTCCCCACTTACTTATAGCTGTTGTGTTGCTAACAATGATGTTGCGGATTGTAACCAAGCTGCCATGTGACACTGGAGAAATGATTTTAATATTAAAATGCAAATAACAATTTGTACACAAATTTAAAAAGTCAAGTTACATTTTGGAATAGGTTTGATCTCTGGAGAATTCTGCCTTACTTTGTCTTCCAAGATTCTCAATAAATGCATTTGGGTCTTGTCTACGCGTAAGAATTCAATCATGGCGTACAGAGCATCATCATCTCTATTATAGAAACGAAGCAGTTAGAAGCAACGCAGACATCAATTAAATAACTTTGTAACTTACTTTCTAAAGAGACAATCCAAAAGTTCCCCATTCTGTTCAAATTTAGTCCGTGCAGACTTTATGACGGATCGCTCTCTCAGTAATATTTCCCTTCATCCACAAATGCTCTATCAATTCCACTGAATTCAAATTCTCAAGTAAATCTTCATTACACTCTCTTAAAACTTTTTGAATTAACCGAGACATGTTGATTTCTTCTCTCACCTGCTAAGCGGGTGAGTGGGAGTACAGGATAGTGCAATAAAACAACTAAATTGTCAAAAACTCAAACCGAAGCCCAGGGCAATGTAGAAATCTATTTGTAAATTGCCAAGCTATTTATGTATAAAAATTCAACTGAACATTTTTATCTTATCACTCTTCATAAGCGTTGAGTATAGTTAATATTTTACGCACGCTATTTTTTGGGAACTTCGAAAACACCAACATCAGCATGTTTGCCAATAAACTGTGAAGTGTTTACCTCCTTTGGCTACACACTCATCAATTCATTTCAGTCTATTTGACCCTGGATTTGTATGTACTGGTTCAAGTATTTAATCTATGAAGGAGAGTAGGCGCGAGATAGTGTCGCACTGACAAGGTAAACTATTCTGCTGTCTAGAGCGCCCAGTAACCCGACCATACTTTTAGGTTAGCTTTTGTCACCCAAATGATGAATCCGAAAACATTTTTTGTCAAAGTGAAATTCTGACCCTCACGAGGTCATCAAAGGTCATTCCCCACGCCCTCTAATGTAATGTTAGATTCGGGATGGGGCAAGTTGAGAATTGATATTTCCGAATTTATCAACATATCGAATTTCCGAACTCAAAAAAACTTCTCCAAGTGTTTCAGAAATTCTAAAATAGTTTTTTTTCATAGAATGGATCCAATTCACCACAAGAAACTTACGATTGATTTTGCTAAACATTTCATTCTCTACTCGAATAGGATTACTAGAAGACATTCATCTCAAATGAAGACGGGAAAATCCAGTGCTTTTGTGAAACCTTTAATCGGAGTAGCCGAGCCGATGTTTTTTTTGCCGGGAAAGCACTGGCGAGTACTTTCGACAACTAAATTACGGTTGAACAAAACGGAAGTACTACGCAAAGATTAGTAATGTACAACTCCGAAAAGCTATTCTTCTTGAAGTCGCCATTGAAATATTTTTGAAGTTTCAGTGGGTATTCTCAAAGGTTGATGGAGTTAATGGCAATGATTGACTCAAGTCAATTTTGACCAAGAGCGTGAAAAATCCATTGACAGTTTAGTAAATATTAAGAATAGCATTATTCTGGAAGCCGAGACCAAATCTATTGAGGACTCTCTGACGACGATCATTGATGGATTCTGCCAGATGAAGTTGGATAAATTCGATATTACTGTGAACAAGGAAATGGTAAACTTCCTTTGCTTTCTTGCCTATGTGGATTTGGCTGAAATCCCTTTAAATCTTTCTACGTGGGATGGGAAGAGAGGTTGGGTTTCCATGGGAAAAAGTCATCGCGCTGAAAAAGTAGCTTTGGCTCATGTGAAACGAAGAAGGTACAAGCGGTATTCGACTTTTGGAAAGGTACCCAAAATCTATCATACGTTGGGTAAATTTGGACTATAATAAGCCCTTGGAGCTTATTGCCCTTAACGTCGCCTTGAACCATGTACACTCATTGTTGGAATTGTTCACTCATTCCAACAAACAAGCGAAAGACATTGCGATTCACTGTGCCGAAGCTGTACTGACTTCAGCCGTAAAGTATTCCGAGGGAACGGGAGGTAGTAGGTTGGCAACGCCAATTGCGTATTAAATTGTCTGAATTTAGAAAGGCATATATGTGCATGTGTAAAACTTCATTTGTTTTGGGATAGGATTGAGTTCAATGGGAAGTAGATTTGTATATGCTATGGTATGGTAGAAGAGTACTTGTATGCTAGAATAGTTAGTGTTTGATTCAATATTACTGTACTACTTTTCATTCAATTCATACACTTCCAGAACTTGACATCAATTAATTAAGAACTGTATGTGAAAGCCATCGAGCTAACCTTCAATATTGGGTTATTTAGATTCCCTAAAATGTCGCTGAAAATCGTGTCGTAAAAATTATGCAGTAACATGTCAGATAATAAATTTACTTTATGATTGAATATGCAAATGTGAGTCACTTGATTTTAATTTTGACCTTGCCATACAGCACCGTGTAGAATTTCATTCAAATTTCCAGATGTTGAGTGTATAGTAATTGTGAGGAAATTGGAAATGGATTCAGGAATTGGCTTCTTCCAACTTCAACTGAATGTATTATCTTATCGTTCTTCACGACTGTAGAGAGGTCATATTTACAGCCGCTCTATTTCCAAAGTTGGAAAATTTTAACCATGTTAGCCAACAACGTGTGATTTTTGCTTCTATTTTCCCTACTTCTCGTGTTTATTTTACGTCCATTCATTTTACATGCATATCAATACCACTGGACTGCACATTCTTCGCAAAATATTTATTGACTGAGGCGCCTAATCTGTCAGCAAGAGATAAGTGTGCCTGTTGACATTATTACAATAAATATATTTACACATTTTTACACAATAACAGCTAAATCAGAATATTCCGAATGTTAAAATTTTTTAAGTAATTTTTCTGTTAGAACACTTTCAAAATTTTATTTCATTTCAACCCTAGTAGTACTTTAAATACATGCATGATTTGAGGGTGAGCTCTTGAACTGAATGACCGCGCAATTAATTTTGACTACAGCAATTAATAAAAATTAATTTGCATGTTAACATGGATGGACCGGTCATATTAAATCATAATATTATATAATGGGAAGGGTGAAGGTCAGCAGTAGAATCGCGCATGTTTTAACTATCAGATATGAACCATTGAACTGCAGCATTGTAGTATGTCATGCTTACGTACTACACGTAAACTCGTTTATACACAATATTGTGAAGTAAATATAAATCTTGGCCATGCAAATGAAACGACCATGTATGTGTTCGTCACAAACCTAAAACCAGTTTTTCTGAGCGCTTCGACTATTTTAGAATAGCAGAAAAATTTCGTAGAATTGAATGACGTTCTTGCTTATTTCCATTGTCAGTTCAGTGTCAGTGTA
Organism: Protaphorura armata; assembly: GCA_034700305.1. Classification (NCBI taxonomy): domain Eukaryota; kingdom Metazoa; phylum Arthropoda; class Collembola; order Poduromorpha; family Onychiuridae; genus Protaphorura; species Protaphorura armata. The sequence continues at coordinate 4,474 of JAQIXO010000881.1, forward strand.
AGAAGTAAGTAGTATTTACTATGTATAAGTGAAACTATTAATTTACCTTGTGAGTTGTTAATTCCAAATTTATATACAAATACCGGCGAGTACTTTGTACGAAAATTCGAGACCTCACTTTATTTTAGAATTATGCTGATTTTTTGTTTGCAACTACGAATTTTGATTCTAAGAACTTTTAATGAATTAGGGAACTATGATTCCCTAATTAATGACCTATGGCCTCCACTTTTGTTACATACAAGAGTTATGTTAGTTAACGTGAATAGTAATTATTCAAATCAATTATAGAAAGTTAGTTAAGTCAGTCAATTAATTAATTAGTAATATCTAGTGTAATAATTACAAGTTTGCGTGATTGTCATTTCGTCAATATTGTAGTACACATACACATCAGCACGTAGTAAATTAACACACAAGCACACAAATGTTTATTCGTTTCAAAACAGGGGGAGAGTTATTTGCTCACTAATTCTAATTCCAGTTTACTCCGGAATGTGCTAACTAGTATATGTATAATTTTTAATTTACACATAAAATTACTTAACATTATTTCTAAAGTACATTTTTAATCTTGGAATTTTTTCAGAATATACATATACAATGGAACACAAGGAAGAAGAAAAAACTGCTCCCGTTCCTGTTCTGCAAGATGAATCAATAAAATCTGGATTGACGTTGAGACAAAAAATAGTATTTCCAGTTCTAATCATTTTGTATTTTAATTCAGCCATGATTGTAAGGTAAGAAAATGAAAATACACAACAAAATATTTATTATTATTGTGTGAATTGTTAGTATTTTATTTTTTAATTGTGTTCAATCTTTTCAGTATGCAAGCTCCATTTTATCCAGCACAGGTAATAAATATAACACAATAAGACACATTGTTGTATTCAACTAGTATTTAATTGGAAATAAAAATGCGAGTAAAGTAGTTGGCTTAATTTACTGGACTTTTTTAGGCAACGAGGAAGAATGCAACAGCCACCGAATTTAGTTTAGTAATGGCGACCTATGACATTGTTCGAGTCATCGTCACACCCATCATAGTCTCAAGTGTCGTCAGAATAGGAATACCTATTTCTTTTAATATCGGGACTCTTCTGGAGGCTTCTGCTCTCTGTGTATTCGGGTAAGCTGTGCAATGCAGTGATTACTGTGGATTTTAAAATCCCTATTAGATTATCTATTTTGTATTTCCTAAAATTATTTCACCTGATTTTAGATTTCTGGTATTCATTGAAAGCCGGACATGGTTCATTGTATTGTCCTTTTTACTTCGTATCATGGAAGCCACGGGAGCATCAGGATCTTCCATTTCAATTTTCAGTCTTATGGGAAAAGAGTTTCCGAATTCAGTCGGGACTGCCTTAGTAAGTTTTTGAGCTCCTGAATTCTATTTTCCTTTTTCAATGCGTAGAAATAGAAAATACTTCAGTGTTTCATTTTTTCTTAAAAAAACAATAGGGCTTACTGGAATCAACGTATGGCTTTGGATTATCCATAGGACCCGTTGTCGGGAGTCTATTGTACGTGGTAATAAAATGATTCCAAAATTTTTACAGTTCATTCATACAGTTTTCACTCATTAAATTAGATTTCATTAAATATAATGATTGAAACTCAAATATGTTTAGGTAGGAGGATTCACTCTACCATTTCTGGCCGTTGGAATTTTTCACTATTTCATGTGTTTCCTCGTCAACATTTTAGTCATTCGAAGGACATGTTCATTAGATAACACAAAGGAAGACGAAAAAATCAAAATGGAATCCGAAAGCGAAAAGAAGGAGCATAAGGAAAAATACAAATTGATGAATTTGGTTAAAATTCCATCCGTCATGTTTTTCCCTATTTGTTTGGCTATTGCTGCGAGTACAGAAGGATTTCTGGCAGCATTACTCGAACCTCATCTTCGTCAGGTCTCACTTTATGATTTAATTATAAAAAACTGTTCGATGGCAACATTGATATGGAAAATTTATATTTCGTATGCAATAGTTTGATTTGAGCCAAGTGACTATCGGTTGGACATTTTTTTCTTTTGCTGGAACTTACGCCATCTCTGCCATTTTCATGGCCTTCATTTTGAAGAAATTCCCAGGTCTTGCCATTTATTTTAATTTGGGGAGTGGTGCCCTGAAAGTGATCGGGTTTGCTCTATTATCCCCACTTCCATTTCTACAATTATCGTCGTAAGTAATTAAAATGATTAATTAATCAAAATACAAAATATTCTGTTGAGAAATGCCAAAACATGTAAAACGAAAAATATTTTTCAGATCATTTCCACTCATCCTGGTTGCTCTGATCGGTTTAGGAATTGCACACGCGGCTGCATTCATTTCAATTTATAACTTGATGTTTTATGAAGCCAAGTAAGTGCACGTTTTCTACACAGAAGGTAGTGAAAATACGGGTGTTGTTTATTAACCCCTTTTTAATAAATAGGCTTCACGGATTTGTGGATATAGCCCATACATCTGCACTGCTCGCATCACTAATACTAACCGCCGTTTCCATCGGAGTTAGTGGAGGAGCAGGGATATCTGGATTAATCTATGACTATTTTGGATTCTCAAATGCAACACTCTTCATCATTACTCCGAATATCCTCAAGGTAATTACACTAATAAAAAACGTATAGAATTTCTTACTATTATGTGGTACTTACAATATTCTATGAATTTTATTCTGTACAGGTCATTTCCACACTCATTTTTATTTACTTTCCTGACAAATTCCGTCGACTGGATACATTAGACAGCAAGGCTCATGACAACGAAGGTTTTGAAATGAAATGAAAAATTAAATTATACGTCGTTTTTTACAAATGTATTCATATGGTTTATCCGTCCCATCGTTTTGTATTCATTTATGCATGTCCACTTGTAAAAATACGGTAATCAACATGAGTAATAGGAATGAACTTCACTTAATTAATTTTGAAGGTATTCGTCAATGATCCGATTTTGAACTTTGGGCCCTAAGGTGCACTGGCCACCGTAATCCTTATTTTCCCATGATCATTAGACCATTTAATATTGCTTCCCAAGAAGCCATAGTTTGTAAAAAATGTTAAACTGAACGTATTAAATTATCTGTTAATGGGAAGAGTGAAGGTCAACAGTTGAATTCAGATTCATTCAGGAGATATGATCCATTGACGTGCAGTCCCATTAAATATAATGTACAAAATGTACATGCTACACATACACGTGTAAATGTCATATTTGTAAAAAAAAATAAAGGTAAATTATATTAGTTTCGTCATGCAAGATGCAAATGCAATAGAACCAGTTTCCCATGCATAGTTCGTGAAATTAGTATAAAAATTTCTCAGAATTGAATGACATACATAATGCATTACAAGCGTCTGTGTTTAATGTAATTAAATTAACTCTTGAGTTTTGTCATTCCAAATTCATTGGGCTTATTATCAACTACTACTAGACATATTTTTATATTATGTAGAAAAGTAGAGACTTTTTACCAAATAATCCTAAAAATTTTACGAAACCATAATAAATAATGGATCGCAAAGACTTAGAAAAAAATGGTCCAGTTCCACAGGATGAATCTGTAAAATCTGTATTAACATTAAGACAAAAAATTGTATTTCCAGTTTTAGTCATTCTATATTTTAATTCAGCCATGATTGTAAGGTAAGAAAATAAAAATATACAGCAAAATATTTATTACTAGTGAACCCGTCGTCTAAAATTGACGACCTTTAACAATATTTCAATAATAACTGTGTGACTCATAAGTAAAACTTAATGTAATGTATGCATGCAAGTACGAAATTGAATTTGAGCACCGGCTTCGTCGATGCTCCTTTGCGTTAATAATTTTTGAATGCAAAACTCACGCTCCTGAATTATTAGTAGAATACGTCTACCACCAGCCCCTCTGATAATTATTGAAAACTAACGCCAAAGAAAATAGGATACGCCCCTCTGACAATTATTGCAAACTTTAACAGTGAAATTTCGCAATTTCGTTTTGGTGTATTTTTTTAATTTTTACCATTCGTTCCAATTTTTACGTTGTCTTGAAATTTTTGAGATTTTTTTGTTTTAGTCAGACACTAACACTTGGACTTTCAACATTTTGAGATTTCATATTTCCCGCACATATTACACATGTGGTGTCTCAAATCCTGAGCTCAGACATTCCAATCCACGTTCCGACGTGTGACAGAAAGACACGTTTTCCATACTGAACTCTTTATGAAGATTATTATGTGTGCTCTAGTAATATAGTTTTGAATTATTTTCGACCTTTTCAGTATGCAAGCACCTTTTTACCCGGCACAGGTAAATAGCCATTGTATATTGCAATACAAATGATTTAAATTTGATTTAATTTAATGTCATTTTAATTATTTTGTAATTGCACAGGCAACAAGGAAGAATGCAACAGCCACAGAATTTAGTTTAGTAATGGCCACCTATGACATTGTTCGAGTCATCGTCACACCCATCATAGTGTCAAGTGTCGTCCGAATAGGGATACCCATTGCTTTCAACATTGGGACTCTCATCGAGGCTTCTGCTGTCTGTGTATTCGGGTAAGTGGTGTGGATTTTATAATTTCAATTACTTTGCCTTTTTTATTTCTTAAAATATTGCACTTGATTTTAGATTTATGGTATTCATTGAAAGCCGGACATGGTTTATTGTGTTGTCCGTTTTACTTCGTGTGATGGAAGCCACGGGTGCCTCAGCCTCAGGAATTTCAGTTTTCAGTCTCATGGGAAAAGAATTTCCAAATTCTGTGGGAACTGCCATAGTAAGTTTCGCATCCAGTTAAATGCTCATTACAATGTAAAGAAAAATTGTAATGCTTATATTTTTTTTATATTTTTTTTCTAGGGTTTGCTGGAATCCACGTATGGTTTTGGGTTATCTTTAGGACCCGTTGTTGGGAGTCTGTTGTATGTGGTAATAAAATTCACGTATATTTTAAGTGTTGTCGCGTACAATATTTTAAACACAAATACATTTGTCTAGATGGGAGGATTCACTCTACCGTTTCTGGCCGTTGGAATTTTCCACTATTTCATGTGTTTCCTCGTCAACATTTTAGTCATTCGAAAGTCTTGTTCATCATATAACTCAAAGGAAGAAGAAAAAATCAAAGTGGAGTCCGAAAGTGAAAAGAATGAGCATAAGGAAAAATACAAATTGATGAATTTGGTCAAAATTCCATCCGTCATGTTTTTCCCAATTTGTTTGGCTATTGCTGCGAGTACAGAAGGATTTCTGGCTGCATTACTCGAACCGCATCTTCGTCAGGTATCACATTTAATTAGCTACCCACAAATGTATGTACGATTTGTATTGGAAATTTATATTTTCTATGCAATAGTTTGACCTTAACCAAGTTACTATTGGTTGGACATTTTTTTCATTCGCTGGGACTTACGCCATTTCTGCTGTCCTAATGGCCGTCATCCTAAAGAAATACCCGGGTTCTGCAATTTATTTTAATTTGGGGAGTGGTGCCGTCAAAGTGATTGGGTTTGCATTATTATCTCCACTTCCGTTTCTACAATTACCGTCGTAAGTAATTAAAATTGTTAATTAATCAAAATACGAAATATTACGCATGCCGAGAATTGCTAAAACCATACATGTAAAATATTTTACAGCTCGTTTCCACTCGTCTTGGTTGCTTTGATCGGTTTAGGAATTGCACACGCGGCTGCTTTCATCTCAATTTATAACTTGATGTTTCATGAAGCCAAGTAAGTCGGCCACTCTGTGTTGTGTGAAAGAAGATCGTTATAGAGAGAGTTTCTATTTTTTTTATTTCATTGGCTCAATTATATGTATATGAATAGACTTCATGGGTTTGTGGATATAACCCATACATCTGCATTGCTCGCATCATTAATTCTCACAGCCATTTCCATTGGAATTAGTGGAGGTGCAGGAATGTCTGGATTAATTTATGACTATTTTGGATTTACAAATGCAACGCTAGTCATCATTACTCCGAATATTCTCAAGGTACGTAATTACAACAAAATGCACGTACACAACTGATACTCCAAGCAGAAGTATAATACCGTAAATGACCGATTAATCGCCTGGGTTCTAATAATCGCCTGGGTTCGAATAAACGCCGGGTCAAAAAGTTCAAATTTTAATTAAACGCCGGGTTAAGTAAGCCTAAATGCCCTACTCGAATAATCGCCTGGGTTCGAATAAACGCCGGGTGAAAAAGTCCAAATTTTAATTAATAGCCCGGGCGATTAATCGGTCATTTACGGTATACATATATGGATTAATTATTATTATTTTTATTATTTATAATTAATTTCCTTTAGGTGATTGGCACTCTCATCTTTATTTACTATCCCGACAAGTTCCGTCGACTAGAGTCATCGCCACGACCCAAAAACAAAGCTCAAGACAATGAGGGTTTTGAAATGAAACATTAAAAAATTATATTGTCTTTATTTTTCTAATTCGCATTCGCATTCCTGGTCTTAATTTTCGCATGGATCCAAAAAAGCGTACAAAAATGATTTTCCACGTTCATCATTGTGCATATTTATTGAACGTAATTTTATTTTGCTTTGTTTTGAAGAATGTTCAATTTGTCGAATAATTATGTCAATTAATCATGGAAATTATAAATGTTGTACGCGTAGTTACCTAGGTACCACTCCTAACAACATATGACCTTAAAATACAATCCTTCAAAGGTGGACATGTGTTCCTCAACCACTTTGACTTGGAATCCACAGATACCCCTTGCAGTGTAACAATCCGCCTTTGCTTTATGATCTTCTTTGTTGAGGACTGACAAATCCTGACCTTCATAAGCCTTGATGACAAGTTCTTGAAAAGTGAGAATGTCAGTAACAGCTAGTGGTGGTTTACACTCCATGACTAAACCCCAAGCTTGAACGAGGTATGGATAGACTGGGTCCACATAGTACGTGAACTGAATTGATAAGTAAACTCCACCCACACAACCGGTTTTCGCAAAGAATTTACTATCTTGTAGGGTGTGGCCAGTTTTGAGTGGTTTATAAATGTCCAGTACACTTCCGTTCGTACATTTGAATTTAATTTCAGGAATTCTTCTCCCTTGAAAATAACATGACTTGGGGTCTGTGAGTTCAAATTCTTCTATGAATTCTCCGGGTGGGCATGTATGGTTCGTAAATTGAGTCTCGTTTTCAAGGGTTGCAGGGGAGAAGTAACTGTTGTATCGGGTGATGATGTCATTGAGGACTTCGGACTCATCCCAAATCAAATAGTATGAACTCTTCTTCTGCAGCAAGTACAAATCATCCTTGATAGCCTACAATTTTTTTAACAATAAAAATAAAAATTATAAATCGTAATATGAAAAAATTATACAGGGCAACTTACCCCTTGCTCCTCAGTATTTGAGAATTCAATCATCCCAACCGCCAACAATACTGTAAGCAATTTCAAGAAACAATTAAAAAAAACTGACACAATTTTTTAAAGAGAATTCGTTAAAATTTACCGAGCAGTATGTACGTGATACCCATGGTAGGCTATTTGCAGTGGATTGTGTTTATAATTTGAGAGAATGCTTTGCGAGATAACTTTGTTCGTCTCCTTCTGGAACTTGAATGAAGTTTTAGAAAATAAATATTGGACTTTCGAAAATGGCTAGAAATAGACCAATGGAAATTCGGGTCAACTCTTGGATCCTACATGATCTCACCGACTTTCAAAAAAAATAGTGGGTCAATGCATTATCGCTTCCTTGTTCAATTTTAATAGCCCATTGTATCTAACGCTAAGATTGGAGAAACAGAGCGTGAGCTTATATAGTAATGAACTCGGCTAAGAGAATCTATTTCGCATTCTAATTAATTTACGATTTGATCCAATTTTGATTGATTGGAAAGTTTGTCTTGATGAATCTCTTACATTCACTTTTGGCGATTTTTTTTCTAATTGCTTAGCATAATTTATTTTGATAAATTGTGATAACCTGAAAAAAAGAAACATTTTCGAATAACTGTTTTGCATGCAAATTTTTGGTTAGTGCGTATATGGGTTACATTGTAGAGGTGTCGTGCCACAATATAATTATCGTTTGCTTTAAAAATGTCTTCGCACTGTGCACTGCATAACCACGTGTACACAGATGAAGTGTTGAGCAAATATTGATTTTATAATGCACAGAATGAGGTGATAATTAAATTAGTAGTTTACTAATTACTACTAATTTAAATTGTTAATTATACTCATCTATCTTTTTACCACTACTGATGCATGTGTCACTTCCATTTCGTTAGTTTGTGCGTATGAATATTTCCTAGGAAATTTAGTGTACTATAATTATATTTTGAAAATCATACATAAGAGCATAAGACAGTCGAGTTGAAGAACTAAAATCATTTCTGAGAATGGACAGTTCTGATAATTCTAACCATATTCTCATTCATTCATTGTCTTGTTATTCATATGTATTACACTGGGATTGATAGTGGTAGGTTTTCCTTTTCGACATATTTTAAATCAAAACAGCATTTTGTAAAATTTTGTAAAATTAAACACACACTTTAAAAAATTAAATTTTGTCGCGTAGATTTGGATTTGTTCTACTTGCAAGTGTGGTCATGGCTGTTGGAGTTGGATAAGTTCTCCTTGGCATGGCGGTGATGGCATTGGAGATGGTCATGGAACTACAGAGGCTAACCGTGGTAGTGATTTAATTGAAGCGGTCCCCTTTGTTGGCTGTGGCTCTGAAGGTGGAGGTAGTTCTGGTCTCTTTGGTGCTTGTCCAGGAGGATGTGGAGGTCATGGTTACGATACTTGTAATTGTGTACCAAATAAATGGCCGAGACCGTAGGAAGAAAATATTTTCCCAGTCACCACTTTTGACTTTACGTTATCAATATATTCGTACCTAGATTGTAACTGATTTCAAATTTCTTTAATATGAAATTCAAATATATATGGATGTACGTCTACAAGTATTATATCGAAGCATATCTGCGTATTTATGATTTATAACTAAATTTCCATTTCAGTTAAATAATTATCAAGCACACTTTTGTGTGGTCTGATTAAATTGTTGATTAAATGGGCAATGAAAAATATATTTGAGAAATCGCCCATGTGCAGAGCTATAAACACATCTGTAGTATTGCCCAGAAGTGAAACTTGTGAAGTATCCATCCTCCTTACATGGCGGATCGGGTCGTGGCGTCGTTGTGGTGGTTGTGGTTGTAGGAGGAGTAGGTTCGGAATATCTTACAATCATCTGGTCAATGATGTCCACACTATTTGGGTCCGCCGCATTCGATCTCGGTTGAATAGAGATTTTCTATTAATTCAAATTATTCAAAGGAATAAATTTTACTACTCCCATGACATAAGAATATCGTATGCTTTTGTTAAGTTAGCGATATAGATAAACTTACGGAGTCTCTCCCCAGATCGTAGTCCACAAGAGAGAATGACGTGTCTGTCCATTGTGTGTTTGTAATTGTTCCAACATGCACATCGGGAGTATCTGCACGAAGTCGGACCCAAACAATGATTTCTGCTGTGCCGGAAACATAACTGTTGATGACGAGTTCAATTGGAGGTCTGTCGAAGGCTCTGGAAACTCTTCCGGTATTAGTCACAGAGCAGATTACTCCACATGAACTCCAAAAACCAGTTCTGGGTCCTGGGTCTCCAGGAATAGTCAAACCGCACTCGGGAGGGAATCCGCTAATTATGTCATGGGATTGACAGTTATTTTCCCAACCAACTGGTGCTGAACCACCGTCCCATTTATCATCAAGAGGTGGAGTCACAGTTGAAGTGTCGATAGTTGACGTATCAATAGTAGAAGTATCGATAGTAGAAGTGTCGATAGTTGAAGTATCGATAGTAGAAGTATCGAGAGTTGAAGTGTCGATAGTTGACGTGTCGATAGTTGAAGTATCGATAGTTGACGTGTCGATAGTTGACGTGTCGATAGTTGAAGTATCAATAGTTGAAGTGTCGATAGTTGACGTATCGATAGTTGAGGTGTCGATAGTTGAAGTATCAATAGTTGAAGTGTCGATAGTTGAAGTATCAATAGTTGACGTATCGATAGTTGACGTATCGATAGTTGACGTATCGATAGTTGAAGTATCAATAGTTGAAGTGTCGATAGTTGACGTATCGATAGTTGAGGTGTCGATAGTGGAAGTATCAATAGTTGAAGTGTCGATAGTTGAAGTATCAATAGTTGAAGTGTCGATAGTTGAAGTATCAATAGTTGACGTATCGATAGTTGACGTATCGATAGTTGACGTATCGATAGTTGAAGTATCAATAGTTGAAGTGTCGATAGTTGACGTATCGATAGTTGAGGTGTCGATAGTTGAAGTATCAATAGTTGAAGTGTCGATAGTTGAAGTATCAATAGTTGACGTATCGATAGTTGAAGTATCAATAGTTGAAGTGTCGATAGTTGACGTATCGATAGTTGAAGTGTCGATAGTTGAAGT
>JAQIXO010000882.1:0-14969 GCA_034700305.1 Protaphorura armata
TGCAAAAGGAACGAGGCGAATCCATTACTCGAAGCCTGGGAAATCCGGGCCCGAATATTGCTGCCAAAAATTTGAAACGTTTTGTGACAAGATCATGGTGGTTGGTGTTAGGAGAGGTCGTGGGGTCATCCCTCTGATCAAAGTTCCAGGGAATGTCAAAATTAACTCTGACTATTATATTGACGAAGTGTTGAAGCCGTTACTTGACGGAAAAGTCGCAGAATTGTACCCAGGGGAGACCGACAAAGTTTTTGTGCACCCTGACGCAGCTTCCTCTCACACGTCTCGAAAAACCACACAGTATGCAGCCGAATTGAAGTCTAAACTCGGAATGACAACTATTCCTAAGACTGAGATGCCTGTCAAGAGCCCTGACACAAGTCCCGTGGATTTTTTTGGATTCGGTCTACTAAAACAGAAACTCAATCTGAGATGTGCGTCAACTTTGGAAGGAGTTTGGAACGATTTTCAGCAGGATTGGTCAGCTGTAACCCAAGAATAGGTCGATAAAGTGTACAATTCGTGGAAATGGCGATTACGATTAGTAAAAGGACATATTGGGAGACATATTGAGTAAACATAAAAAATTCATCGGCGCAAATTGAATTTTTAACGGAAGTTTTAAAAGTGTCCGGAATATCTTACCCTCTGTACGAGATTTACCTGGGTGTAGGGAAATGTTCTGTGAGAGTCATGGTTCCTTATACATAAACAAAATTCCCAAACTTCATGGTCGAGAATGCACCACAAAGAAACTTTGTGATATAGTTAGAGCATTTCTTGGAAATGGACTTGAACATTGTATGCACATTAATGCTGGGAGTCATGGGAGACAGAGTCGATTGTACATGGTACACATTTTCAAATGTTTCGGAAAGAATTATGATTACTACTTTGGAGAGCATGTTCTGTTCATAAATACTACAACTGTTCAACTTCTCCACCGGGAAATTGATATTGCAAATATATTCAGTCAGACAAAATTCAGATTGATTGTTATTGAATGTGACTCTAAAAATGAAGAGATGAATTATGTCATCACAGGAATGATAGCAAATGTTGTCTCTGAAAAGAAAAAGTTGATAATAGTCACAAGTGGTGACAATTGTCCACCCGTACAAACTTACGTTCCACTCAAATGTGACGTAGACCCTACAATAGAATTTAAAAATTTGGATGAGCAATCCAAGCAAGTGATATTCCAGTGTCATGTAGAGATGCACGAGAATACACTCACGTTGGGCAACCTGCTCGGTGACGTATGTGGTTTCTTAAACTCTGTCTCGATTGAACGTGGTTCGATAATTCTTTGTGACATTTTTGATGGGAATATTATTGACTTATCAGGTTGGAGTTTGCCGATAATAGCTGAACATTACATACCTCGAACTCTCTATCAGATCACACTAGATGTTGGAAAACTTGAAAGGCGCGAGAAGGATTTCTCAGACGTAATTGTTATCAGTAACCGTGATAGTTCAGTCAGACGGCTCATTCCCGACTCACTGTTCAAACAGAATCTGATTCATGAACCAGTTGGCAAGTATACCAAAGAATGTTTCATGAATGACTGGAGAGACAAATTCACGGCTAGAAATGTGCATTGGTTCAAACAGGAAGGATCAATGCTTGTTTGGCAAATGTCGAACGGCCAATCTTGTTTCGATTATTTAAAAAATGATGAAGGAGAAATTCTGGATTCCGAGCTTCATGAGATACAAAACAATTTCATCATTCTAGCTGATGAACCAGGGATGGGAAAGTCTGCTGCAATTACAAAGTTGTATCTGGAATACAGAAGTATGCAATTCAACTCTACAAATTCTCACTTTAATTGGCCTGTGTATATCAATCTTAATAACCATCAAGTAGAACTAAAAGAGGCGGTCTATAATCCCGATGCAGCAATAACTTTCTTAGGCAAAGCGTCTAACATGGACTGTGACTTCAAGAAATTACTTTTTAGATTTTGTTTAGAAGAAATAGGAAATGTGACCTTCTTTATAGATAGCTTTGATGAAATTTCTCTAAAGGGACAAGATTTCGTGGTACAAATTCTCGAGGAATTAAAAGTCATGAACTCAAAAATCCGTGTTTGGATAGCAACACGGAACTTTGCAAAGTATGATCTTGAGCACAGGCTAGCAACAAAATCCTGTCGATTATACAGGGTTAAAAAGAAAGCCCAGATAGAGTTTTTGGCAAACAGTTGGACAGATAATGTTCCATTCGATCTATGCAACAACAGAGATTTTGTTTTCGAATTCTCCAAAATATTTGCGGAACGAGCTATTAAAAAAATCCGAAAAGTGTTAGGAACAGATCAAACATTCATTGGTATTCCATTGCAACTTGTTTTGCTTGCCATTATTTACAAAGACAAATTTCTTCAATTGTTAGAAAATAAATTAAGAGACGGCGCGGAAGAAACTGCATTGAATTTGTCAAGCAATGACTTGAAAAAGTCTTTGGACAAATTTTCAAGTACGCTTGAACTGTACAATCTTTTCGTTAATAAGAAAATGAATATATGGTTAGAGGATAAGTTCCAATTTCAAACAAGGACTGAATGGATGGAAAACACATTGAAATCCAGAATGAATGATATTCACAGTCAGGCTGCATTCTTTTATGTGTCATCTTCAACTCTTATAAATTCAGAGATAAAAATGGAGTCACTCAGTCCAGAAGATTCACAAGAAGTTAACCGAATTGGCTTTTGTGAGATATCGGACGCATCAAAGTCAAATTTCCGATTCTATCATCAAACCATTGCGGAATACTTCACAGCCAAATACCTTGTGAACCTGATCAGAAAGAATCACAACCATGATGTCATTTCATTTTTGAAAACTCATTACCACCAACCCTACTTTAAGAAAATCAGGTACTTCTTGGACAGCCTTCTCTGTACAGATATTCCTGTATTGGAAAATCTAGAACTTCTCAATAAAGGACAATCTGGTCATAACATCACATCCATTCGGACGCGTCTCACGAATGCGGATTATTGTGTGGATGCACTGGGGAGAACCTTATTGCACTACGCAATGGTTTATGGGGAACACGACTCCGGGATAATGTGGATGATTGCAGACGGCTTTAGTTCTTTTCATAGAAAAGATCTTCTGGGTGAAACATGTTTGTCATATTTATGTCTTTCGGACGAGTTCCAAAATTTGTTTTTCCCAGATCTTGAAGTAGACAGATATATGCGTAGATTCGACAACTTAGTTCCGGACGGGGAAGACTTGATTACACAATCGCCAGTACTTTACTCCATCTTCTGCGGTAGAAAGTTCCAATTGTGGATTGATCAATCAAATAGTAGAAACGAAATAAGAATTGGAGGTAGAGACCGGAGGAGGAGGGAAGCCCCACTTCAACTGTGGCTTGATCAATGTAATAGTCGCCAAATGGATTTTGGAGGTAGAGACCGGATGAGTGAGACCCAACAAGGTAGAGACCGACTGAGGGAAACCCGACCTATCAATTATGAAACATACATACATTTTCAGAGGGCAAATAGGTCTTTACTAACTAGAAGTGTGGAGATTAACATGACATGGCTTGCTCACTGTACGGAGAACGTAAGTACTAGAGTCCATGATTTCTTGTCACGACTGTGTCTTCATAACTCTTTATATTCTGGAAGTGGATTTTTGAATGAGTGGTTTGAAGGATGTTTGAGTGATAAAGTGGGTGTCGGCTATGAATTAGGTGCGAAATTGATTCGTGCTTGTCGTAGAATCAAAGAGTGGGACGAGTGTGTACTCACAATTCTAAGAAATAATCTTCCACATTACTACCATAATGCATTTCCATACTTAAGTCCATGTGATGAAGATAGTTTATGGGAAAGTTGCTCAAACAGCGAAGATAAGAAAAATATGTTGATTGTAATGGAAAACTATAACTTTTACTCACTCTTAAGACTGAAAGATACGTTTAGTTTTGGTGAAGAAGTGATTAAATATGTGTATAATGAGATGGGTGACGATACATTTAGAGTTGCATTGAATAAAGGACTGGCAAACGCATTTCATATATGTTTATTCACGGATTTCCTGACACTGGCATTTAACATTTATTGGAACAGTGATGGTAAAACGAGAAAACAAATGATTCAGGAAAATTTCATTTTTAATCCGAATTACACTTCACATTCATATGAAACATACGAACTCATTTTTGAACGTGTAGAAACATTCAAAGATATTATAGATGGGAAAGATAAGTGGTGGAAACTAAAACCCCTGAAGAGAATTAAGAAAAAGGAATTTCAAAGTAAGTTCTTTACTTCACCTGTGAAGGCTGAGTATCCAAACATTTAATGATCAGTGATTGATTGCAAATATTGATGATTTTATTGTATATTTGAAGCATTGAGATTGTTGTCACTACAGTGAATCGGGGTCCAGCAATGATTTACGTATTAATTTGATCAAAATATCAGTTTTTGTTGTTCCTGATATAAATTATAATGAAAAATTATAGATGTACTTGTAAAAGTGAGAAGGTGACTTATAATTACTATTGTACTGCGCATTATATACACCGTATATTACTGTATCATATCATGTGTTTGTATTGTTGTAACCAAGTTGGAAAATGTCAGTATGTGGACTACAAAAATACACCAAAGTATATTTCTGCTCTTATTCATTTCAGCACACGGATTGTTATGAGAGCTATTATGAATTTAAGAAAAAATTTCGGATATAAAATTATATCGAAAATAATAATTATATATAATAATTATAATCGTATATAGGTAGAAAACTCGACTTTATGTTGGGAATTTCAGTGTTTAATGAGAACACTTTAAAAATTGATATTTTATAACCCTATGACGCATTTACTTTTATTTTTCAATTTGAATCGTACCCAATAATATTAACAGGGAACACCATCTTTCGTTGTCATACGAATATGTAGATTTCGTGTATAATGGTAGTTGATATTATTGAACAAATTAAACTATGGAGAAAATTAATTCTGAAAGTTCAATTGCACAAGAAAGGATTCCGAGAATTAGCCCGTGTATAATAAATGCATTTTCAAACGTAATGTAAAGTCCATTCATGATTAAAATTAAGATTTTCAAAAGTATATTCAAACTTTAATAACAATTTAATTCGACCTTTTTGTCCGTGTGGATCTACTCACTTACTGTATGCGGAAATTGAACTAATTTACTTGAAATGTATACATTAAAATACCAATCTTATTCATTCGGGATTAGGATTAGTGGATCCAATAGATTTTATTTTTTTAATTATTGTTCAAATGTCAATATTCGCACGTTAATAACGATGTGTCTTTTGAGACGATCGTCACTCCTATATTTCCTCTTTACCTGCAAGACTAATGTTTGCAGTGTAATTTTTAACTTCAATTGGGAATAATACTTCGATCCAAGCGGAATAATTTGGCACGGGAAAGAAAAAGAAAACATTTGACGCATTCGTTAGTTCCAGAAGTGTGTATAATAATATGGAGGTTAACAAGGACATGTGATTTATTCTATTTTCGGACTCGCAAAAAATTGTTAATTAGTTTCAAACGAATTAAACTACGATTTCAAATTTTCAGGATTAACCAACACTAGTCCCGCTTTGCATCGAGTGAATATTTTGTGTCAGTGAGAACCACAAATGTACAACCGAATAGAAGAATTAAATTGCATTTGCATTCCAGTTAATATGCGTGAAAATGTGTGCAGCAAGACATGCAGATATTTTTTATCATGTATATAGTCTGCGTCCACTGCACTCACTTCACTGCACCGTTCATCTCGTTAGCCTTGATGACATGAGAATTTTTTTTGACATTAATAAATTTTAAGCATTTAAGCATTCGTTTCATTCATAGTCCAAACGGGTAAAGTGACCGTAGTAGTGTGATTTTTTGCGTGTATTGCATGTATAAAATCTAGTTTGATTTTATTGAGATGAACCACAAGTGATTCATTTGGTCACGCAAATAATTTTTATTTAAGGTACATCTAATAAGAGTACGTGGTACGTATGAAAGTAAACCGGCTGAGTCATGAGTAAATTCTAGCTAAAAAGTGAATCACAGTCAGCCAAATGTTCGTTGGTCAATTTATAGTGTCTGCTAGTTTGTATGGATGGTGAGACGTACTGATACATAATGAAAACAAGGGACACATTCCAGGTGCTCTAAAAATTTAACAAGTTTTTATTTGCTGAATTTTATCTGCTGTAATGAAGTCTGGACTCTTGTTGCGCGGTGCTATAGACTGCATACATGGCTTGAGTTTATTTCTTAAGCCCTGTATGCATAGAACATGTTTTTGATAATAGTAAATACACTTGAAGAGTTTACCTTGAGGGGAAAAAGTGCAAAATGCAATTGCGAAACTCCGTACTGTCATACTGGAGTTTACTCTGCACTGATAAGGAGAAATGTGGTTTTGTCATGCCACTCCCGTATGACTTTATCATTCTGTGTCACTTATTATGGGTTAACACAAATTTTGGAATTGCTTTGAAATAAAACTGTGTTAAATAAAATAGTGCATTCAACATTAATTTTAGTTTATTAAATTCAAAGTAAATCGTCCTGTCAGTTTTGTGTGTGATAATCCAAGGATCGCAATCTTAGTCCACCAATGATATGTCGATTGCGGATTGATACTTTGGAAATAGAAACGGTATGTGACATTACACGTGGAATTTTTAACTACCTAATTACTGTATCATATCGTATGACTGTATGTATTGTTGTTACCAAGTTGAGGATGTGGATTAAATAAAATGACATAAAAGTAGATTTCCCTATTCCTGTCTTCAGCACACGGACTGTTATAAGAATTAATATGAATTTAAGGTACATTTTGCATATAAAATTTTATTGAAGAAATTAATTATAAATATTCGAAAACTTTGAGAGTATTGGAACTTAGAAAACCGGATTTCGTGTTTTGAATTTCAATGATCCATAGGAACAGTTTAAACGATATTTCGGATAAAGTCTTATTTTTCTATTTTAATAGTTCAATTAAGTGTACTTGTATAAGTGAACTTTAATAGAGAAATCAAATCAAATTAAAAAAGAAAGACCAGATTTCGATGTCATTGGAATTAATTTTGTGTATTATGGTATTTAGTTGAGATTGCTGAACACAATTGAAGTATAGATAAATTAATTCTGAAAATCCAATTGCACAAAAAACAGATTCCGAGAACTGATTCCGTTTGTAATAAATATGCATGTATTCACATTCGTAATATAAATTCCATTTTTCCATTCATGTTTTTTGTGTTGCATATAAATATTATTTTATCAATTTTCATACGAATGTAGTAACCGAGAGAATTCATAAGAATAGTTAGGCAGCAACGGTGTGCTAAAATATATTGCATACTTGTTCATAATTTCGGAAGTACTGTAAAATTTCCAATACGATCTTATTGGGACGAACCAAAGCAGGTTTTCCTTGTATTTAGTTTCTCCTGAAGTTTAAACTACATGCAGTACTTGACATGGACATGCATGAAAGAAAACTGGTTGAGTCAACTGACGATGTGTAAGGAGTAAATTCTGATTATAGAAATGAATCACGCTCTTTAGTTAGTCAACCAAGTGTTCGTAGACCAATTTGTAGATGGAATGGAAGGATGGTGGCAGTTAAGGTCTTGAGTGCACTATTGCTCCAGTCCGATTGAAACAACTGGAAGTAACTGGAGAGAGGGGTTGGGGTAGGCAGATGAAACATGCGATTCTGAAGATATCATGATCGAGATATTTCAAAATTTTAAAGTTTTCAATATGATTTTGATTTTTTAAAAAACCATGATTAACCGACGCGAGATGGGTAGCGTAAGAACCAACCTCCATTTACCGTAGTTAATCGTTAAAAACTCGACTATGCTGTCGTCATTAAACCATTTTCTCCAAGAATCAATGCACACTTTCTCCAGGAATTATCTCCAGCGTTCAATCGGACTGGAGCATGTTAAAAACTCCTGATCTGTCAATGCCAACCAATATATTTTTTCTTTGTTTACTTTTGAAATCAAAATTTTGGATGGGTAGGGTGTATCAAACAAATGACTATTTTCGGCGTTGCGATGAATGAAATAATTTCAGTTGAGCGGAGAGACGAAAGTTCAGATTTTGAAAAAATTTGAACAAAGTCCCATAAATTGACAAAACGTCGCACATTCATCAATATTTGAAGGACAGACATTCGGATTCAAATAGAGTCAATTTACTTGATTTGATACTTACTTGATATTAATTTGATACACCCTACGGTTCGGATTTGACCTAGTTGCTTCTGCCATCGCTATGACATTTTAATTTCTTTGATTGTTGATTGCACACAACACCTTAAGGACGTCCTGATTAACCAATTGCTCTGGAATTTTTTGCCTCAAAACCCTCCTGAATTCATTGTGGACCGTCAAAAATTCCAGAGCAATTGGTTAATCAGGAGGGTCAGAATAACGGAAGAGGTGAGGTCATGTTTATACATGTATTTTCCCTATCTACTTTGTTATGAGAGTGTCCTTAACTACGGAAACTGGATATGGTCTGGTATGTGGTGTATCTGTATAATGCATACGTAACGTTATGGTGTGACAAATTTGTTGATACAAAATGAAAATATGGGACACCTCCTAACCGTTCTAGAAATTTTAGCACATTTTTATTTGAATCAATAATTCTCACATTCAGTATACAATGTGTGTGACGGTTTCTTTTCTTAAGGTTTAAGTAATATGTGTATGCCACACAAATTCTTCACAAGAAAACGCTAAATGTAGCGTAATGAATGGAACATGGTAATTGGTAACCAACCACACTTGAAGAGCTTACCTTGAGACAGCAAGGGTAAACGTATATTGCGAAACTCTTTCTCTACTTTAACTTGATAAGAACGAATGTGGGTTCTGCCATGCAATTTCACATGACTTTCTCACCCTTTATAAATTAACTTCTTAATTTCTTAAATTTAAAAATTAAATGAGCTAATCAAATTATACAATTATATTTAAATTCCGAATAAATTATCACATGTTTTTTTTTGTGTGGATCTGTCCCACGCCGTCCCATGAATGTGGATTCATTTCCTGGAATTAAAAACCGTACACCAAATAAAAGTTAACATATTTTATTATTGAATTACTCAATTTAAGGTGACGTTATCAGAGTATCCATATAAATTAACAAACTATTGTATGACACAATCTAAATTTAATTTTACGTCTATAATTGAAGTAATCTTTTTTTAGGTTTGCGGAATTCGTAGTATTGCTTGAGTATATCCCGGAGTACAAATAATGACAGACATACAAACTTCTTCAAGTCATGAAAGGGATACTACGGCATTTGACCTGCGGTAAGTGTGAGACAATTGTTATTAACTGAAAATTCTCCATGAATATTAAGTTGGTAGCGTTCTATACTATTTATAATAGTTTTCTGTAATACATAGGTTGGATAACTCTATCGTCATGCCTACCTTGCCACCCGTAAAGATAAATGTAAAAACGATAGGCGGAATATTATACAATACAATCCGTTGGAGAGGAAGGTAAGAATAAAGGCCAAGAATAACACATGAACACCGCTGGAAGAAACTAACATTAATTTTTGTACACTATAGTGGTTGTTTCAAAATTAATACAACATCTGATGATTTAAAAAAATTGAATATAACGAGTAGAAGCTCAACCGCCGAACCCCTTCAAGCTTTCCCAACAATATTGGAGTTGGCTCAGCTCTCTCAACATGCTTACAAAATATCAGATTTACAAGATGAGACGGAGGTTCCATTCGAAATAGATAAAATGTCGGATTGGATTTGTATTGGAACTGGACGCTATTCAGACGGATACTGCGGAGCTGGCTATGTAAATCACAAATATTCTCACGTAGTCATAGCTCATGGAGGTACAGATCCCAGATATATTAGGAAACCTCTGGAGTTTTACCGAGACATTATTACGGACATAGGTGGTGTAGTTTTAAACAAAGAAGTTTCTCAAATCAGTTCTGCTTATATTTTTACTAAACTCATTGTGAATCTCTGTAGTGACACTCAGTTTTCTATCTCTGTCACTGGTCATTCTCTGGGTGGTTGGTTGGCACAGATCTCGGCATTTTATATCGCACATCCACAATACATATCTCAAAATAAGGAGGTTAAAAAAATCATTGAAGACAAGCAAAAGAATTTAGGGATTCCGGGGCAATATGTAGAGATAAAAGAACCCTATCATTTGCACACAGTATCTTTTGATAGTCCAGGTTGTAGAAAAGCTTTGAAAAGTATAGTTGGGTATCATGGTAGTAAAATGGTTGAATGGAGAGAGAATGTTGACACTCTGGACTTTACTGTCATAATAGCTCCGAGCAATGCCGTCAACACTTGTGGAGAACATATTGGTTATGTACTCACATTAGAGATGCCAGGTGTCCAGGACATTTCATGGGGTAGTGCATCTCATGACAAACAATACTTTGTTGACTATTTGTCATCAGATGTTCCAAAATTGAAGGAAGTACATGACGTATACTATAGGAAGGCTGTGAAATCTGAAGTTGAGTCTATTATTCTTTATCGATGGTATCTGGGTAGAGAGGATTCTTGTCAAGTCAATATTTTTAGTCCTAAGGAGCTCGAAATCCTTACGCGCATTCAAATAATTTTTAAATGGAGAAATAATGAGAGCTTGAAAAGCTCATGGAGTCTAATATTCGGAGAGGAGAAACACAATGGGGCACGTGAGCTTTTGGAATCCATAGAACAAGAATTATTGACCGATTTCATACAACATTTCAATGTAACTCACAATGTGATTGAATTTCCAAAAAAGTGTTTAGAAGCAAATAAGCTGGACATGTCAGAATTGATTTGGAAGTTAATCAGATGGCTGAGGGTCAAACGAGTTTGGTTGAGTGGAACTGTGTTTCATGATGTGATACGAGATTTACCTGGGTGTAGGGAAATGTTCTGTGAGAGTCAGGGTTCCTTATACATAGACAAAATTCCTAAACTTCATGGCCGAAAATGTACGACTCAGAAACTCTGTGATAAAGTTAGAGCGTTTCTTGGAAATGCACAAAATGTTTTGCAAATTAACGCCGGGAATGACGGGAGACAGAGTCGAGTGTACATGGTTCACCTGTTTAATTGTTTCGGAAGGAATTCTGAATACTACATTGGAGAGCATATTCTGTTCATGAATTCATCAATAGTTCATAGTCTCCACCAGGAAACTGAGGTGACAAATATATTCAGTCACACAAAATTCAGGTTGATTGTTGTTGAATGTGATTCTGAAATTAATGAAAAGATGGATGAAGTTATCAAAGGAATGATAGAGAATGTTAAGTCTGAAAAAAAGAAATTGATAATAGTCACAAGTGGGCAAAATTGTCCGGCTCTGAAAACTTACAGTCCACTCGAATGTGATTCGAAACCCACACTTTTATTTGATAATTTGGATGTGTCATCGAAGGGAGTCATTTCTCAGTGCCTTGTTGACATACATGGGCAAACAGTTATGTTGGGCAAATATGATCCCCCTTGTGGTCAATACCTGCTCGAAGATGTAGGTAGTTTCTTTAACCCTGACAACTCGTCTAAAATTATTTGTGATATTTTTGATGGGAAAATTCTTCACTTGTCATGTGGGAGTTTGCCAACAATGGCTGATCATTACATACCACGGACACTCTATCAGATCACACTAGACGTTGAACAACTTAAAGAGAAAGGGAAAGATTTCCCAGACATAATTGTGGCCAGTGACTGTGATGGGTCAACCAGACGTCTCTCTCCTGATTTGATTTCTTTGTTGGGGAAGAGTCTCATTCATGTGAGAGATAGGGAGTATAGGAAAAAAGATTTCATGAATGACTGTAGCGCCGAATTCAAGTCTAGAAATGTGCATTGGTTTCAGGTAGAGGAGGTCGATGAGGAGTCAGTGCTGGTTTGGCAAATGTCAAACGGTCAACCGTGCCTTGACTATTTGGTGAATGATAAAGGCGGCATCCCTGATTCAAAACTGCATGAGTTGAAAAATAATTTCTCCATTTTAGCGGATGAACCGGGGATGGGAAAATCCGCTGCAATTACAAAGTTGTTTCTGGAATACAGAAATACACAATTGAACTTAATTAATTCTCACTTTAATTGGCCAGTGTATATCAATCTTAATGCTCATCAGGTAGAACTAAAAAACAAAACCTACTCTTCCGATTCAGTGTTACCATTTTTAGCCAAAGCGATGAATTTGGATAGTGACTTTGAAAAATCACTTTTTGAATTTTGTTTGAAGAAAATAGGAAATGTGACATTCTTCATAGACAGTTTTGATGAAATTTCTCTAAAGGGACAAGATTTTGTAGTACAAATGCTCCAAGGATTAAAAGCCTTGTCACATTCCAAAATCTATGTTTGGATAGCAACAAGACACTACGCAAAGTATGGGCTTGAGGAGATGTTGGGAACAAAATCTTACAAATTCCATAGAATTGAAAAAAATGACCAGACAAGGTTTTTGGCTAATTATTGGACAACTGGTGTGCCAGGCCACTTCAAGAAAACCAATATTCATATTAAAAACTTCGCCGAGAAATTTGCGACACTTGCTATTGAAGAAATACGAAAAGTATTAGGAACAGACCATACTTTCATTGGAATTCCATTGCAACTTGTTTTACTCGCCCTTATTTACAATGACAAATTCCTTGAATTGTTAGAACATAAACTAGGACAAGGCGTGGAAGGAACTCCATTGAGTCTGTCAATAGAAGATTGGAAAAACTATTCCGACAAATTCTCAAGTACACTTGAACTGTATGATCTTTTTGTTGAGAAAAAATTGAATATATGGTTAGGGGACAAATCTAACTTAGATACAAGGACTGATTGGCAAGAAGGGATACTAAAATCTAGAATGAATGAAATTCACAGTCAGGCTGCATTTTTGTATGTGTCATCTTCTATTCTTACACCTTTGGATGTAAATTTGGAGCCGGAGGCATTGAGTCCTGTGGACTCAAATGAAATGAACCGAGCTGGTTTCTGTGAGATATCGGATGTTTCAGAATCAAATTTCCGATTTTATCACCAAACAATTGCGGAATACTATACGGCCAAGTACCTTGTAAACCTGATAACAAGAAAGGAAAGCAAAAATAAAGTAATTTTATTTTTGAAGTCTCATTATTACAAACCGTACTTTAAGAAAATCAGGTACTTCTTGGACAGTCTTCTCTGCACAGATATCCCGGTTTTAAAAAATCTTGAACTCCTAGATATAGGATCCGACGATCAGATTATTCGATCAGATCTTCTTCAATGTTTGAGGCTTGAGGATTGGCAGAACTGTGTAGATGCATTGGGGAGAAACTTATTACACTACGCAATGGCTTATGGGGATCATGGCTCTGGGATATTCTGGATCATTGGAAAGGGATTTAGTTTATTTCATAAGAAAGATCTTTTGGGTGAAACGTGTTTGTCCTATTTATGTCTGTCGGAGGGTTTCTGGAGTCGAATTGATCCAATTCTTAATAATTACCGAGATTACAGGGACGAAATTCTTGCACATAAAATTTTTGGGAAAATCGATAAAGATTTTCCTCGGCATATTATTGGAGTGCAGGTCCTTTATTCCATATTCTGTGGTTTAAACTTCCAAGTCCAGTGTATTGAATATGATCTACAGGCAGTGGAAATGATTAAATCGTCAGGTGGAGCATTAAATGGCACCATAATACCCGAGAATTTTAATACAAGTATCAATAGAGACATGTTTTTGGATTTTATTAAAAATGCAGACGTCGATCAACTAACTAAAAATGTTGAAATTAACATGACGTGGCTCTCTCATTATACAGAGAACAGATTACTTGAAATGACCGTTTTCTTGGAACGACTCTGTCTTCATAACTCTTTAGACGAGAAATCTGAAAATAAATTTTTGAATGAGTGGTTTGAAACATGTTTGAGTGAGAAAGCGGATAAAAGGAGTTTAAGACTGGGTACGATGTTGATTGAAGCTTGTAAAGAAATTGATAAGTTGGATGAGTGTGTAACTCAAATTCTAAGAAACAATCTTCCACATTACTATCATAATGCAATACCATATATGGCTGCATGGAATGAGTATGATTTATGGAAAAGCTGTACGGATACCAAAGATAAGAGAAAAATGTTGCTTGTTATGATAAACCATAACTTCTATTCATTAGCAAGAGCGACTTCCTGGAATGGGCGCTTAGTTAAAGAAGTGACAGACTTTGTTTATCATGAGTCTGGTGGTGAATTTCGAGGTGCGATGGATAAGGGCTTGGCGAAAGTGTTTCATGTATATATATTTTCTAATAGACACTCTTCTGCTTTTGCTATTTATGAGGTGAGTGATGAGGAGGCGAAAGAAAAAATTATCAGGGAGAATTTTGAATTCCAAACGAATAACATTGTGCATGACAAACCAAAGCTTAGTTTTAAAAGTAAACAAACGATTTTGGATATTATGCAAGGGAAAAATAATTTGTGGGCCCTTAAATCACTCCCAAGAATTACGACAAGAGATTTCAAATCAAGGTTCTTTACATTACCTGTACTGGCTGATTATCCAAAGGAGTAGGTACCCATCAGTGATTCAGAAACATAATGGTTAATTTGTTGTATATATTTTTCATTGAGAGTGCTAATAGTGATAGGTAGTGCAGGTAATCAGTATCTCACAATGATTTGAATTTGCAGAGTAGTTTGATTTAATGTTTAATTTCATTCGTTGTTATTTGAATTTAAAAGAAAATAATTTTTGTTAACGTGAGCAGTTTTCTATATATAGCATGATATATGTATCCGGAATCACCTTGTGATCAATAAAACCACTAGTTAGTAGTAAATAAATACATAATTAACAAATAATCAATTCATACACATTTTAATTATTAAAATTGGATAAATA
>JAQIXO010000883.1:0-14968 GCA_034700305.1 Protaphorura armata
AGCTACACCAGTCCAGTCCAGTCCAAGTCATTTCCTCAGTTTAACTAAACATATTCCATATCTTTTAATATGTAACAGGGTGATGCTTCAAAAATATCGATGAGAAAATTTTCGGAGGGGTTGCACAAACCCGTCTTTGGATTGAAATTAATATCAGCCCTCTTCATATTGACACCCCAACGCATGTAATTATTCCCTTCATCGCCTGACAGAAATATAATGTTATTAAGTTGTGGAAAAATTAGTTTGGGTTCTTCATCACTTTCATAAAGTCCTTTCCATGATCCTCCATCCCAATAACATCCAGATCCATACAATGTCAAACATTCCAAATTATAAGCACAAATCTTCAAAACTCTCTTCAATCCTGATATCTTATTTCCATCATAGTGCAAGACTTTTATATTCTTCCCATTGAGAGCTAAAAATGTGTCGAATGTACTTGGATTGAATTCGATTGAGTCGTCAAAATAAATGTTGGTACACGTGGA
Source organism: Protaphorura armata (assembly GCA_034700305.1). Lineage (NCBI taxonomy): Eukaryota > Metazoa > Arthropoda > Collembola > Poduromorpha > Onychiuridae > Protaphorura > Protaphorura armata. The sequence continues at coordinate 492 of JAQIXO010000883.1, forward strand.
GTACTCCAAACGTCCAGCTTCCATTGTGACCAGGATTTCTTTGATGTCAATTACTTTTACTCTTGGTCGGTCGTGATCACCAGGAATAGTTCCTTGTCCTCCCAGTGGATCCACAACTTTAAGGAGACGTGTATTTTTTCGATCCTGATCAATCTTGGGTACGAGAATTTTGTTCCAAAGCTTACAAACTCTCCGAAATTTGAAGAGACAGGACAAAGGCAGAGAGTCAAATATTCTGTTCAAAATCTAGCAAACAAAGGAGTAAAATAAATTATAATAATAATCATCATCAAATATTCTCATTTACGGGGTCAGGTGTTTTCCAGTAATAATTTTGCGCCAGGAGATGCTCAATAAAAATTCATGAAATATACCCACAAAATATTTAAAAGATGAAGACAATTTATGAATGCACACCCACCTAGCCACCTCCTAATAGTCCCTTGCACACTAAACTTGTAAAATACTGACTGTGAGGTTTAAGAGAAAATAGTGACCTTTTCAATTTCGAGAGGATTTGTTTTTGTTGGAACCTCCTGTTGCAGAAATACCGCTGAAATTAACTGGTCACCCCTCAGAATGGAGTTCAACGCAGGGTCCTAAAAATTAAAATGGAATAAGAATATATGACACTACATTATTAGTTCGTTTAGTAGGTACAAAATGTAATCCATCAATTGACTCAACTTCAATTAAAAAACCTGTAGTACGTCACGCATAGTTTACATAATGTATATAATATACATATTCAAATCACCTGCTTCAACTCCGAATTAATCTTTTTCCACATTTTTCGCATTTGATATTTGACTGTGAGTTCCAGTTGTTCCAATCTTAATGATTTATTCTCTTCAAGTAGGTCATGACTTTTGGAAAAATCATAAACTTCCTTCTCACCATCAGTCGCACTCATCACTGATTTTAAAATCTTGACCTCTTCCTCAAGGTTATGAACTTTAGCTTGGAGATCATCCACTTGTCCTTTATAATTTTTCAATTTCACCTTCAACACCTTGACCTCTTCCTCCAGATCTTGATTCTTCCCTACCACCTCATCCACCCATGTCTTCATCTGGTCTCCAAGGGCCAAGGTCATTTTGACAGAATTATTTATAAAGTAAGTAATTAATTCACAAAATGTTTTAACAACAATTGTATTCTGAAATTACGATTGTTGATGTTGACAAAATTGTAAAATTCCGTCTAACCATATCCGTCTTTCTCTCGTATTGATTTAATTTTGCCGGTTACTGATTTCACGGGACTCCACGGGACTCCAGGACTCCAGGATACTCCAGTCCTACGATAAGTCTCAACAAGTCCCAAATCAGCACATGAACGGGAATCAGGGTACATGTGCAGCCGTGCAGCTCACCTTCGCACCCAAATATATTTGCCTATCGCCGCCTCCGCACCAGTGAAGATTCTCCAAATTTTTCAGCTGTTCAATTTCAGTTGGAGCAATATTTGGTAAGGCATTTATTAAACGTGTGCCAGCTGGATGTAGTACAAGCGTTTTCAAGATTGTGGGCGTGGAATTTGCACACTTACGCGGTTTATAAACATTAGCTCTGAACCACCTTGTACACTCAGAAATTAACAACATCGATCGACAAGCTTTCGAAATTATAATTTGGTATGTTTAACAAACAGAATGAATTAAATGATTGAAGTGCGTGTCCCTCTCCGTAGGTCTGAAGGTCTGATTAGAGGTTATTTATAGAATTAATTAAAAAGTACGCGTGTGTATCGATCATTTTAATATAACATACATTCAGCTATCTAATGCAATTGTACTATAGTGATACGTAATTAAAATCGTGCAAATTATTACGGTTCAAATTTCAGTTGGGAACTCCGAACTCCGACGAGTTTATCAGATGTAAACTTGATATCAATTGACAAAGTACCACTTCAAATGAAATTGATGTTAGTAGTAGTAGTAGTCCTCAGTATTAAATTAATATTTTCTAATTCAGTATACAATACGCGAAATAAATACTTGTGGTTGTGATTACTTTCTCCAATTAATTATTTAACTCTCTCTCTCTCGGACCTTAACGCTCTTATTATACAGATCAGCATTCAGAAATTAATGCTAAATCATGCATCGAATATTTTTTGTTCTTGCATTTAACTTTTTGTTGAGTTGTGCGCGTGCGTCCCCATTTGAAGCACAAGAAACGGTTTCAGGGAAAGAAGTTGATGCTGGTAAGTGTATATATACGAGTTTTGTTATTTTGTAAAAGTTCTTACGTACAGGGTGGTTCATAACCGTGAACATTAACTCCCTCTTTTGAGCTGAGCTGAGTCCTGATCTTTGAGAATATTTGCGGTTGAACCACCCTGAGTTCAATTTCAACTAGAAATATCTCGAGTTTCAATTTGTCTTAAATATATTTGCAGTATTCCTGGGAGATTCACTAACGGCTTGGTGGATTCGCGAAGGTCTTCAAGTGTGGAATGCAAACTATGCCAATTTCTCAAATAATTACGGTGAGCCAGCACTCACAGCCCAAGGAACTATTGACCAAATCGAGAAGGACGGAATTCTGGATGGTTTGAACCCGAAAGTAGTTGTCCTTCTAACCGGTGGGAACGACTTGTCTGCTGAATTCCTGGATGGAATTACAGTTGGGAACAGAATCGTGAAAATCGTTTCACTCATTCAAGAAAGAACAAATGCCAAGATCCTCCTCATTGCACTCTTACCAGCAGGTGGCATGCCGGATTTTATCATAATAGAGGGTGAAGTTGTAAATGCTCGTATTGCGTCATTAGACAATGGAAATACAATCAGGTCTTTGGACATGAGACATCAATTCGGGAGTTCTCCAGGAGCGCCATTTCCAGAGTTATATTTGTCAGATTTGATTCATCTCTCAGTCCAGGGGTATGAAAAGTGGCACGAGACAATGGGACCTTTGTTTCGCCAGTTAATTTCGTCGAACAATTAAATACTCGGCGGCACTGGTGGTCTAATTGATTAATGTATTCATTGTTTATTAAATAATTAAGAATAATAATTGTTTCTGATTCAAACATTTGAATAAACTCCCATTTTATTGATTAATTCACGAGTTGTCATTTCCATACATCAATCCTCAATCTACTATTCCAATTATTGAACTTAACTAATAATTTTGTATAGCAATTTGCATGCAATCGGACTCCTCTGGTTTGACACAACCTTGTAGGGCAGAATTAAACCAAAGACCTGACGGACAATTAAAAATTCCATGAAACACGCCACTCCTACAAAGATAAAATGCATTACAATCATCTGGGTGTTGGACGTAGACTTGTGGAACACCGGGTGGGCATGGAAGCCCATCTCTTAATGTAGTTTCGACTTGAGCGTCAGTCGTAGGTATTGGCGGGCGATTTGTAGTTGTAACAGGTGGTTTGGTGTCCGTAATACCTCCTACGGTACAATCGGAGTCTTCTGGAAAGACACACACCTGGAGCTTCGTGTTAAACCAAAGCACTGCCGGACAATAGAAAATTCCATGGAAAACACCACTCCTGCAAAGATAGAACGCGTTGCAATCATCTGGATGTTGGACATAGATTTGTGGATCACCTGGACATGGAAATCTGTCTGATGAAGTTGTTTCAACAGGGGAATCAGTTGTAGGGATTGGAGGGCGATTTGTAGTTTGTGGACTTCCAGTAAGAGGTGGTTTCGTAGTTCCTCTTACAGCGCAGTCAGATTCTTCGGGATATACACAACTTTGACGCTCTGAATTAAACCAGAGATCTAGTGGACAGTTAAAAATTCCAAGGAATTCTCCATTTCTACAGAGGTAAAACGCGTTACAGTCGTCTGGGTGTTGAACGTAGATATTTGGAACACCTGCTGGACAAGGAAACTTATCTGCCAAAGTCGTATCGTCTGGGGAGTCGGTTGTTGGTAATGGCGGCCGATTTGTGGTTGGTGGATTTCCTGTTGCAGGTGGTCTCGTAGTTCCACCTAGGGTGCAGTCAGATTCCTCGGGATACACACACACTTGTAACTCTGTACTAAACCAGAGATTTGCGGGACAAGTAAGAATTCCAAGGAACTCCCCATTTCTACAGAGGTAAAATGCATTACAGTCGTCTGGATGTTGAACGTAGATATTTGGAACACCAGGTGGACATGGGAATCTCTCTGATGACGTTGTTTCGACAGGTGAATCAGTTGTTGGTATTGGCGGTCGATATGTGGTTTCTGGTGGCTCTTCGGTTTGTTCCTCTCGTTTCGTAGTTCCAGAAATTAAGCAATCTGATTCAATCGGTGTTACGCATCCCTGGAGCTCCGTGCTAAACCAAAGGTCTGATGGACATGAGAAAATTCCTTGAAATTCACCATTTCTGCACAGGTAAAATGAATTACAGTCTTCCGGATGTTGGACATACACGTTTGGAACGCCAGGTGGACATGGGAATGCGGTTTCAACTTCTGTTAACTGGTTTGTAAAACCATCCTGTTGAATTAACACATACAAAAAGAAAATTAATTTATGGCCTATTTATTTATACAATACTATGGCGTGATTTGCTTACCGCGGTCGCTAAAATTCCTACGCTACTTCCTGGAAACTCAGTGAAAACACAAAGGACTGAAACAATTATTTTAATTCCTAGCATTATTTCAGAATAGGTAAAATAGGTACTAGGATGAATCGTGCACGGCGAATTGCGGATGCCAATTGAGTATTCTTTCCTGAAGTGGTGCAAAAATTATTGGATACTACAGATTAGCTTGTCACCAGAGCCTCTTAACACTTCATGGTTGGCATTGACATTGAGAATGACATTTCAATTCCACACATAATAATTTACATCGTAATGTGTTAGGTCAAATTGTTTTCAACACACACGTCAATCCGATCAGTGAGTATCTCAAGGCTTGTTGATACTAATGATAAAAGCTTCAAATGCACGTGTATAATTATTGTGTGATAAGTAGTGCCTTATGTTGTGTCAATTCTTCCACATGGAATGAACTGACCGTCGCGTCGTAAGAAATGAAGAATAGTAGAGAAACATGACAATTGCTCTCCGTCGCATCTAGAGGAATAGAGAGAATAAGTGTGTTCCACACAAATATATAAATCGAGATATTTATTAGTATTTGTGAGATCATTATTTACAAGGAACAGATTTTTAATTATTTACAAAATTGGTTGGTTTACGAAATGTCTAGCGATTATTCAATTCAAAACTACACAGCATACTTTAATTATTTACACACACAGTACATACATATTTCAGTAAAACATTCGATCCTAGAGTGCTACGAATTTTGCACGATAATGAGTTTCACATCTCAACACCTGGGAATTGAGAACTTTGAAAAACACTTGCACTTGGTCTTCTCCAAGTCAAGAGTAAATTAATGACAGAAGTTAGAATAACTTCCTTTGTAAGGGTTGCAAATGTTGAGGTCTTGATTGTAAAGAATACCCCTACCTTCCAACAGAGTGGAGGACATGACAGTAGAAACCGTCTGTTGTACTTGTTATCATTTACCAAGTTCCACTGAAAAGCTTTCAGACATGACGTTGAGTGCTCTGTCACTTTGTTGATCAGATGAAAAACAAAATGAGCGATGAAATATACAATGAAACTCATGGAGGCCAAAATGAAGATAAAAGAAGTGTTGAGGAGACCGACCAAGTAAATGCAAGAGTACACGGTCACAACAGTAAAAACGCAGGAAACACATACGATTACGACGGTAATATCAATCAGGAAATTATTGATCTGGTAATGAATGACTTGATGTGCTCTGTAATGTTCGAATGTCAAGGCTTTCGTCTTCATCAACCGCTCAGCTCCACTTTCCTCACTGTAAAACATGTCGTATGAGTGGGAGTCATTTAAGAATTCAGTTTTCAAATAATTAAAACAATTTTAAGAAATTATACAGTACAATACCATTCATGTCTCTTGAGCCAAAGTGCAGTACTGTTGAAATAAGCGACGACCGCGAGTATACACGTGAAGCAAATGAGACAGTCCACTAAAACGAAGTACATGACCACCAAGGCAAACATAACTCTGTATCCCGGAATGAAATTGAGTGACTCAACGATTGAAAATGATTTCATGTTGTATGACAACAAGGACGTCATGGCAGGTACCATCAGTATTGTTATAACGGTTGGGATACCAATGATTAATTTTCGAAAATTGTCCAGACCGTCATCTTTATCCCTGAGTGTCTTCCCGTACCGGGTGACTAAATTAAACAATAGTACATAGTGCATATTTATCGCGCTTATTCTGAGTATTGAATTGAGTACAATTACTATTACGAATTTTAAATATTGTCTTGAATTCTTACGCAATATTTCGTTGAAATGAAACATAGAATTGAGTATACTCCCGACACGCTTCGGTTTACTCATGATGAGCATCTGAAAGCTGGTTGATGCGACGATCACGGATAAGGTGACCAATACCAGCACAGTTTCCCAAACATCGATTTCAAACCAAAAAATTATGTACATGAGGTACACTGCCCAGAATAATTGTGCTGAAGTCGTGTAGCCAAGTATTAATTTCCAATGCATTATCTCTCGCTTTGTATTTATTTGTTTGAGGTAGAGTCGGTCATCCCAGCACCAAGGTAGAACTCTCATGTAATATCCAATTAGGAATCCGTAACTCAATACTCGACAAGTTTGCTTTGAAATCATGACTGACGAATATTTGGTTTATTGGATAGTTAATAATAAGCTTACGCTTACGCTTATTGATTGCTCCACATTCAAAACACCCTTGAAGGTTGTACAGTATTTCTGTGAATAAATTTGTCCAGATTTTAACTCTCAGAAATCAATCGAGTCCTGACAAATACAGAGCACGGAAATTGTGTAACGTTCTTCAATGCATAAATAATTCAACACGGTTTACTGGCTACTTCCGTAATAATTTTTTTTAATTGTCACATTCGACCAAACATTATAGTGTTTCAAGGTGTGTTAACAAGTCAAATCGAATGCTCAGCTAAAACTTGACTAAATCCATGTACTTTACCTTGACTTGGCTTACCCTTCAAAAGTAATACCAATGTCACAGAATTATTGGAAAAAGAAGACATGCAGGCCATGACGCCAACTAATTTGCAAATGGAATGATTAATATTTCATACCAACAACGAAGAGTCATTGGATGTAAAATCTGCATATATAACCGACATTTTTTGTAGTCATCGAGCGTTACATTAAGTGGCGGTTCGTGACCTCTGGCAGGTACAATTTTTATTTGTGCAGAAGAACAGTACCACACTGCCTGTATTGATTCATGGTCAGGGCACTCCCGGTGACCACAAAATATTTGTCGGTTCTCCATGCCGGTACACATGTAATGACTATCCCTTGTAAGTAGTAAATTAAAATTTTATAACACGAAAGCTGAATTAAAATATTTACGAAATAAGACCGTTGCTTTTAGTAAAAGTGACATTGCAAAATTGCAATTCGTGTTGAAACAATAATTAAAAATTAATTTATGGAAATTTAAAATCAACTTGACAGTAAAGGAATAAAAATTTGATGAGAAATAGTAGTTCAAGGATACAGGCAGTGTTGGTTTGAGCAGAGTTGCTCGAGCAAAAATAACTATTGTTTTTATTATTCAAATGTTAATTATGTTCCACACGAACATGAAATTCGACTAGGTAATTGTAAGTCCGCTGTGACATGGGCAGCCATGAAAATGAACATGACAAGTTGGCTTCCATCGTTACAAATGAATTATGCATTCCAGGTTATGTTATAGGACGGGGCCCGGGGCACGACTTTCGCCGGACTTTTTTAATCGGCAAATTATTTTAGACATGTTTCTGCCCAGCGTCACTAAAATTATGGTTCTATATGCAATCAAATGTACATGCAGATATTATATAAAAATTAATGTAAGAATATCCCATGTCTAATCAATGCACACAAATTAGCCAAACGTAATACTACGTACGCCTACGCGTACGTACACAACAAGGACCAGTTTTGTGAAATAATTTTCTTTTGCGGTTTCACACTCATGAACCTTCACCATTATAACATAGACAATTTTATCTCTACGACATCCTGTATTAAAATATCCACATGTACGGACCATGTCATTTCTTTTTGTTAATGAACAATATTAAAGTTAATGAGGAATTATTAATCACCAAACAATCTTTAATAATGATAACGTGCATGGAGATTAATTATGGATGAGCCAACCGAACACTTCATTACGTTTAATTACATCTATGTCTTAGTTAGCCCTATGGAGTAATACCCGTTGTGTACGCAAGATGTATTAAATTGATTGTAACCACAGTATCTGTATCGCGTTGTCTAATTGCAATTAGATTCAAATTGATTTTGATTTGTGATTAATTTAGATTGCAATGAGGAAATCTGAAATACAAAATTGTAACGGTTTAGTTCGTACAATTCGACAGTTCAGACTGGGTGTTGTGTTACCCTTGTTGCCCACAGTGGATAATTCTTAATTACACATTTAGGAAAACAATAAGAAAAGTTCGAGAATGAAATTATTAAATTTCGTTCTCATTTCCATAGCCTCATTGTTAATCATATTCATCTATGCCACGGATGGAAGGCCTAAGAATCATGGCTCAGGGAATTTGAGGCATAAATCCAATAAAGGAAATCGAAACAAAAGAATAGATTCATTGTCAGCCACTGAAGAAAAAATTGAGCCGACAGCGACCGGTATGAAAAAGATCGACACAGTTTCACTCGATTACCTAGTACATTTCTCTGAATTATACATAATTAATTGCTATTCATGGGATTGCTCCAAATTTTACTTATATTGAACCACCTATACTTATGTAAATTTTTTGCGTCGTCTTCCCGAATTTGAGTAAATTGAAAATTGGCAACAACAAGGATTTGTCTGGGTTTTCGATATGTTAAATCCCTTATCCCCTCAACAAGTTTTACGTAGGGGCACCGGGGCACGAAATCGAAGGTACAAAGAGCTTTCATTCCCCCTGTATAATAAATCCGAACATTTAGGATTTTTGGGATGAGTCCTTCATAATTGTTTCCCCGCAGTTGAATGGCAACATCATAATTTGCTTAAGTACAACTATCTGTCCCATTCCCACCGGACGAGACCCTGCCAAAGCAAATCAGGGTTTAATAATAACTTTGTGTATTTGTTTTAGATGGAGGTCTTCAGGAAACTACTAGCATTGCTTCACCAAAATACTCTGATCCAACAACAATAGATCTCAATGGTTCTTTACAAAAGGGCTCCTCTACTCAAAAACCGCCAAGCACTAACACCATAGGCTCAATTACGAAGGTAAACAAATCTAGAAAAACGGGTCCGAATTCTCCATCTTTACCTATTTTAACGACGCTACCAAATTACACCACGTCAAAGCCGGAGCCTAAAACTACAGCAACAGAAACGAAGAGTTCTTTAGCAAGGACTCCTACAACCCTAAAACCCGCAGTTCATCTAACAATAAAGAAAATCATATTGGTACATGACCCTAGTGCCGTAGGACAAACGCTTCCTACAAATAAGAGCGCTTCAGTTAATAACACTACAACCAGTAAACCTACAACCCCTCCAAGAACAACGAGTACGTTTACACATGATACTACAACCACCGGACCCACATCTCCTCCAACAACAACGAGCTTTCAAAATGGTCCTACAACCCAGAAACCCACGATTCCAACAAGTTTAAAACCTAAAACAACAACAACAACAAAGGGACCAACAACACCTCCAACAATAAAGAACACTTTAGCAAACGGTCCTACAACTCAGAAACCCACAATTCTGAAAACAACATTGAGTACAATATCTCAATCGCATGGCCCCGGAAATGCTGGATCGGCAACAGCTCCGACAACGAAAAGTACTTCAACAATAAGTTCTACAACCCCAAATCCGAAATCATCCGATACAAAATCGTATGGCCCTACAATCCCAGGACCAACAACACTTCCAACAACAAAGACCACTTTTGAAAGTAGTCCTACAACACAAAAACCCAAAACTCCCATAACAACGAGTACAACATCATATTTCCCTACAACAACAGGACCAGCTCAACCTTCAACAACAAATGCTACAATAGCAAATAGTCCTACAACCCGAAAACCCAAAACTCCCACAACAACGACGAGTTCAATGGCACATGTCCCCACCACGGCAGGACCAGCAACACAGACCACAACACAGACCACTTTAGCAAATAGTCCTATAACAGAAAAACCAACAACTTCTCCAACAACGACGCCCAGTACCTTAGCACATGACTCTAAAACCACTGGACTACCAAATCCTCCAACAACCGTCAGCACATGGACAACAAGTCCACAAACTTCAACACCAGCATCTTTTCCTACAACGACTAAGGGTACCTTAGCACTTGGCCTTAAAACCACGGGACCTAAACCTCCTTCAACAACCGTGAGCACATTTGGGAAAAGTCAAACAACCTTAACACCCACGGCTTTTCGTACAACAAGTACGAGTACCTTTGCACATGGCTCTGTAACAACGGAACTACCGACACCAACAATGAAGAGTGTATTACCAAATAGCCTGACAACCAAAATACCCAATATTCCTACAACACCAAAGAAGCCTACATTACCTCATGGCCTTTCAACTGCAGGACCAACAACTCCGCCAAAACCCAAGAGCGCAATAGCAAAAAGTCCAACAACCCCAACACCGACATACTCTCCGACAACAACAACGGGTACCTTAGGACATGGATATGTAACCACAGAACTACCGACTCCGCCAACAACAAAGAGCACAATAGCAAAAGGGACAGCAACCTCAAAACCGACTTCCGCACCTACAACAACCATGAGTACCTTAGAAGATGTCTCCACAACCACCGGTCTACCACCTCCTTCAACAACAACGAGCATATTAACACATGGCTCTAACACGACACAACCACCAACTCCAAAACCAAGTATGAGTACCCCAGCATCTGGCTCTAAAACCACAGCACTACCAACTCCTTCAACAACAAGGACGAGTACCTTATCACAAGATTCTGCAACTACGGCTCGACCATCAACAACGACGGGTTTCTCAGCACTTGGCTCTACAAACACAGTTTCACCTACTCCAACCAAGGCACCATTAGCAAATACTCCTACAACTCCTAAACCAAACACTCCTGCAACAACAACGAAGAACGCAATATCCCAAGGCCCTAGAACAGGAGGACCAACATCTCTCCCAACAAAGCAGATCGCAATAGCACATAATACTACAACCGCTAAACCCAAAATTCATACAACAACAACGCAGAATACATTGCTACAAAGCCGTACAACACCAGAACCAACAACTCTCCCTACTCCAAAGAGTACTCTTACAAATAGTTCTATTACCGGTAAACCAAAAACTCCTGCCACAACGAAGGATGCGTTATCACATGGTCTTACAACCACCGGACCAACAATCCCACCAGCGAAGAGTGCACTAACAAATGGTACTACAACCCAGAAACCCTTAACTCCAACAACAACGACGAAAAATACGCTAACAACTGGAAATAGTTTATCACAAAATGCCTCAAAAGTAGCCGTCACTACCACACTGAATGAAACAACACAGAAAAGTTACTTAACAACTGACCCAATAATACAAGCCCTTGAGAACGCAGTCAATGCTCAAACAATTTCTAACATGTCTTTCCCCTGGGCAACCTGGGTTTCAAAATACAAGGGAGAAACTAAGAATGGTTTATCACATGGCCCCATATCATCAGGACCAGCGATTACTCCAACAAGAAATGGCACATTAACGAGTAGTGTTACAGCCGAACAACCAGAACCTCCTACCACAACAACGAAGAGTGCATTTTTACATGGCCCTAAAACGGCAGGACCAACATCTCCTCCACCAGGGAAAACCACATTGACAACTCCCAAGCCCTCAAATGCTACCGGAAGCTCTGTTATTCCAACAACAAGGAAGAGCTTATTTTCAAATGGCGCAACAGCAGGTCCTAAACCTCCAAATCCTAAAAATAACTCATTAACATTTCCACCAAGAACACCAAGTACAAGTAAACCTACAGCATCAGACAACTATTCCTCAACAAATGCTTCAACGGCACCAGGCCCTGAATCTCTAACACCGACAACTATATTAACAAATACCTCCACAACAAAAAGTTATTCCAGCCGGCTTCCAGGCACATCAAAGCTTTCCGTAACAGTGGGGCCAACAACTACCGCTTCTCCCATTTCCTCAACAATCGGCCAGACAACGCCTGCAAACCAGACCAGTAGTTCCTTCAACAATGGTTCCAAGATTCCATCCCCTAAACCTCCAGCAACAACAACCAGTTCGATTGCAAACGGGGCCACAACTCCAGAACCTCGAACGTCATCGACCACTTCAACCACAGCAACAAATAATTCATCAAAAGTTAATGCTTCAATTCCAAGTTCAACTCCTCCAACAGTACCGAATAAGAGCCCCATAACAATTGCTCCAACCACAGAAGGTCCTCCAGGGGCAACGACAACAAAAAGTACAAAATCAAGTATCCCATCACCCTCAGACCATAAAACTGGATCTTCTAATGCAACGCTAACAACTGGACAAAGTTTATCACAAAATGCCTCCAAAGTACCTATCACGACTCCACTGAATGAAACAACACAGAAGAGTTACTTAACAACTGACCCAATAATACAAGCCCTTGAGAACGCTGTCAATGCTCCAAAAATTTCTAACACGACTTATCCCTGGGCAACTTGGGTTTCAAAATACAAGGGAGAAACTAAGAATGCTTCGTCTAGCAGTTATGGACCTTCAGCTTGGGAATCTAATTACAAATACAACGCTAGTACACCATGGAGCTCCAAATATTCTGCTAAAACTGGAAGTAGTCCTTTCATGAAGATATCACCTGATATGGAATCCAAATCCGAATATGTTGCCCCAACCACCGCATCTATGTATGGCCAACCGACTCTGATCTCTAAATCCGGTGCTATGTCAACTATTCCGGCAGATGTCACTAAAACTAAGGAAAATGTGCAGAAAGGCGCCATTACCGTCCCTAGTGCAGTTAAGCCGGGAAAATTGCAGGAAAATTCAACAACTACGAATGCCCATTCCATTAGCACCGGTAAACCAGCGGAAGCCGCTGAAATTCAAAAGAGTCCATCTAATGAAGCTCCTCCCACCATTATCCAGGACACCAAAGCGAATGCTCAAAAAAGTTCAACTCCAAATGCACCTCCGGCGAATACCGACAAACCTTCTACAAAAACGAAGACCGAATCTACAAGTTCACCGCCAACGAACACTGCACCAAATTCCGCGTGGAAAAATTCCATGTCAAATTACTCTCCCATGCACTATTCTAATGCGAGAATCTCTATAGAGAAAAGTTTTTATCCGAATACTTTCAAATGGGATGGTAAGGGTAAAAAAGGGATGTCTTATTTTAACAAGCAAATTAAATTCTAAGCACTAGTTTTAAATTAAATCTATTCATTTATTATTAGTTTTGTTGTGAACTCCAAAATTCAAAATTCGTTGAGATAAATATACCTTGTTATAATAAGATTCATTTTTTATTTTATAGGAGATTTTTATTCAGAAGGAAAATTTTAATGTAAAGTAATATAATTTTAAAATGAAATTTTAAATAAATGCCGTAGAAGGAAGTTATGGTGACCACTCAGCCTGTTCAAATAATTTCTTGGCCTTCTCCTGCTGAGAGCCGGAGAGGGAATGAATGATCTCACCGCATCTGCTGAGATATTGTTGCACCCAGACAAGTAACTCTGGAGTATTGAATTTCTCATTGCATTTCAAACCTGAGAATCCATACTTATATTTTAATGAGAATACGTACAATTTGTTGAGTTCTGTGATTTGTAAAAATTGATGGATTATCTTACGATCGTCTACATTTGGATCATGAATCTCATCTTCTTGGTTTCATTTTTCACGGCAGATTTTGAACGAGGGAATTCTTCTTCACATTTTGCTAAATGTGAAACCTCTTGTTTGTAGAGTGGAAATAATTCTTCAAATCAATCTAACATGTCTGACGATGATTCTTCGGAATCTTGAAAGTAATAATTAAATGATTAAAAAAGCCAATCACTTGAGAACACATATTTTGATATAATTTTTAAGCTTAACTGTAGAGGTGTTTTCATCATTCTCGCCAGAAGCATAAACATCCTTCAATGCCCAAACTACTATGAAGAATACAAAAGCCGTAAAGGATTTCATTTCTGAAGGGAATTTCTCAAAAATTCATTCCGTGTTCAAATGTGTTCAAACAAAGAATGTTAAGCGACTGACGGTGAAGTAGACTGTGACTGCTTAATGATGATGATGATGATGATGGACTTGGGGCACAGCATACACCAAGTACTTAATTGACATGGCCAACAGGCCGAATCAAGTTATTTTGATTGGACGGGAATATATACAATTAA
>JAQIXO010000884.1:0-14961 GCA_034700305.1 Protaphorura armata
TCTTTCTACGTTTCCCATTTACACAAACCAACGAATGAAGACCTACCAAACCTTGGCTTTAAATATTCGTCAACACTGACACCTTTCGCATTCTTCCCTCCAAATTGTTCGAGCGCAAACGCCCTCACGTCACTTCCTTTCCTAATCCATTGACTCTCACATGTCCAAGTAGTTCCTTCTTCGTTCACCTGAAATGGGGTTTTTGTCCCATCCACGGACAATAGAAAGACATACTGATCTTGTGGACCAATTCTTGCATGTTTACATTTTGACTTAATCTCAAATTTTATTGGTCCATTTTGTGGTCTTAGAAATCTTTCGCTTGGAAGAATGGACATCTCACTGAATCCATAGTCCTCAAAATTAGAGTACACGATTGGCCCCTCCTTCATCAGAATATACTCTGACCAACTCATCTCTGTCTCACACATTTGGTGTTCAGGATTCATTGGGAAATGTTTACGTCGAAAGGCCTCAGATGAAGACGTGAAATGTGTGTCTTTGAAATGTTTCACATATTCATTTGTATCTTTGACGAAGTATCCCGCACCCCAACATGCATCCAACAGATGCCACTCTCCTCCATCTAAACGTACTGCATTCCACGTATGGTTGCTTTTAAAGGGTGGAGGTACACCGTTCATATTTGGCACAAAACTGTAACCTTTCCCATGACCTGAGATGACAAGTACTTCTAACCCACTATTTCTCCCAATGTCCGCAAAGAGTTCTGCATAACCTTGACACACGGCTAAGCCAGTATGAAACGTTTGATCAGGAGTTGCACTTCCTAGATTGCCGCTGAGATAAGCTGCTGTGTTATAAGCTATGTTGTGATGGAGCCAGACAAAAATGGCTCTTGCCTTTTCTATCTTGGTTGAAAATTTGGATGTCAGGTCAATTGCAAGTTGTGGTAATGATGTCACGGATTGACGAGGGAATTTTGCAGCATGGGCGTCGACCCTACTAAAGTCTATGCATTTTAAACAGTAGCTTGGATTTTGACTTTGTCTTTGATGCCCGTAAGAGGGAGTGTTGGTTGACGACGTAGCTTGAGGATTATTGATCGGAGATTGTGAGGGCGGTGAATTTGAATTATTTTTGAATAGGTTCGTGAATCTTGAGGAGATGTTTTGTATGTCCAGTGCGAATTTTGTGAATATCCCTCGAGTTGTAGAATTGTTCCGGCGCGTAACGTCTGGAGAGTATTTAACAATCTGCCAATTCTCGGGATGTAATTCTGAATCGGATGGTCCTATAATTCGTGGCGGGATTGAGGCTTGAGACTGAGGCTGGGTAAATGCATTGTTTATTCGTGTGTTGAGGTCTTCTAGAGCATTAGTAAATCTGAAGAAAATGCTTTGACCTTGGATTGGACTTACATTATTTGAGACAGTATTGACGACTCCTGCTGATTCTCCTATATTTAGTGAAATCGTGTGTGGAAATTCCTCCAGAGTGTCCAGAGATTCATCGAGCTCGATCGTCCCTGTTGTAAATTGCACGGATTGATGTGAGCTGGGCGTTGAAGTCTGTCCACTCGTACGTGTCGTATCTATGCCTAACACATTGTTAATTCTAGTGTTAATTTTCTCGAGGTTTTCAGTAAATTTGGAAAAGCTATATTTGCTGGATTGCATTTCGATGGTGTGGGTGTGAATACTGTGTAACTAGAAGTAGTACTAGTAAAATTAATTAATAATTAGCATTACAATGAAGTTATTAAACCTAATCAGGCAGTGAAAGGTGAGTTACTAAATCTACAATTCAGTATTTTGACCTTATCGATCCATTGGTTAAGTGAGTCATGGGCATGGGCTGGTGCGACATTGCAGTTTTGATTATATTTTGCTTATCAGCAGAATTCTGAATTGCGACGCACCTGGGCGTTAACTGTAAACTGGGCACCACTGATAAAATTAATTTAAAGTTAGTGTCTGAGTTTAATTTATAGCTAATAAATTGTCTACTTTTATTACTTGCTATTTATTATGACGAATTATTTGAATTGGTCTGCTTGGGATGAAGCTCTACCCCCCCCCCCCTACGTGTGATCAACAATGATGAAATTGATTCCCAAAACGTTAAACTTGATCCGAAAACAATATGCCGTACCGGTGCGGTGTGTTGTCAGACTTGGCTTAAGAAAAGATCATGAAGTTTTCTTGGTCGAAATCTAAATCAAAAGAATTCCTTTGTCGATAAACAATGAATGAGAACAAGAGCCGATATAAACATTTTCCGGACAGACAGACATTAACAAAAAATGTAATGAACCCAATTTGCCATAAATATGACAAATCCATTTTTATCATTACATTCATTTTGTACATAATTCTGTGCGTAAGGAGAGGGAAAGTTAATACATCTCTATTCTGTATCTGTACCGCACTAACTCTCCTGTGTTGAGCTAATGCTAACCCCCACAGTGCAAAACTCATCATTATTGGCACTGTCAATGTTAAAGCTTAATTTTTTATGCATGTATATGTATGTATGTATTTGGAGTGCAGTTTGTGCACACGGACTAACGTAAACAGAGTTAAAGTTCATGCTTTGCATGCATGGATGGACAAGGACAAAGTAAATGATTATGTCCTTGATGTGTTATGCAATGTAATCAAAATGAAAACCTCGTGATTTTTTGTTTTCCATATAAATCCCACATAAGCGACTCGAAATTCGATTTGGTTCTATTTTATCATAGTTGCACAACATTTTTTATACGGCAATTATTTAAAATAAAAACACAATGAGTTTTATTGAGATTTTCATATATTCCACCCTTGGAATTCTATGTTTGTATTATTTGTTCATGAAAAAACCGAGATCCCAGAATTATCCACCTGGTAAGCAGTAGTCTTACAAAAAATAACATGAGGAAAATGATTTTCTTCAATTTAATTTACGTAAACTGTTGATTTTTAATTCAAATAGGACCATGGGGAATTCCTGTGCTCGGAAATTTGATCAATTTTGGAAGTGAACCACATAAATCCGTCACAAAATTGGTCAAGAAATATGGACCAGTCATGTCATTGGACATGGGTGCATTTCCGTACGTTTTTAATTATTTTTATTTATTAGAATTTTATTAGAACACAAATTTTATTTTAAAAAATAATTCTTGGTATGTAATAAGAATAAAATGTATTTTGTTTACAGATCTGTAATGTTAAGTGATATGAAGCTCATTAGACAAGCACTCAACGATGATAATTTTACCGGGCGCCCGGCCTGGCCAATGTTTTCAGCCAGAAGTGGAAGGTATCAATTTTATTCCAAATCAAATAGAAATAAATTCTAGACAAATTTTCTGTCAAAATTGTCAAAATACTTAGAAAAATTTTCAACATACGAGTGCATGGGATTTCCATGCTGTTCTGTGTTACGGGAAATTTTTGGGGGCCAAAGTTGTATTTAAAAATTAAATAATTAAAAAATCTATAAATTTTTAGGTGTAATTCTAACTGATGGAAAGAAATGGTCAGAACAACGTAGATTTATATTACGAACACTGAGAGATTTTGGATTTGGGAAAAAATCTATGGAAGTCATTATTCATGAAGAAATCAAAGAATTGATTGAAGGATTCAAAATATCTTCAGGCACACCCGTCAGCACTCAACATCGCTTCAATGCGGCTGTGTTAAACGCACTTTGGACAATTGTAGCAGGAGAAAGGTTCAAACAGGATGACCCAGAGTTACAAGTTGCTATTAAACATTTAAGCGCGTGCGTAAGAAATAACCTGGATGTATTTTGTACATATTTTTTCTCAAATTCTCAAATATTTTTTTTCGTTTTCAATTTAGCGGGGTAGAAAAAACAAACATGAGAGCTGCCATTGCAAATTTCATTCCAATTCTGGGTAAAATTTCTCCAAAACTCTCTGGATTTGAACAATTATTTGAGGACACATTTCCAATATTAGAATTTCTAAAAAAATATGTTGATGAACACAAGGCAACTTTTCAAGATGGACAACCCAGGGATTTTATGGATGTATATTTAGAAGAAATTAAAAAAACCACGGATCCTACATCAAGTTTTTACAAAGCAAATGGAGGTAACAAAAAATTGATAGGAGTAGGAATTGAACCCGGGACATACAATAAATATTATTTTACCTTCTTTCAGATAAGTCCATCCTGTATAATGTATTTGATTTATTCCAAGCGGGGGCTGAAACAACTAGCTCCACCTTAACGTGGACATTTCTCTACATGGCACAATACCCTGAAGTTCAAAGAAAATTACAAGAAGAAATTTTACGTGTTGTGGGAGACAGTCGACTTCCCTCTTTAACGGATCGCCCTCAAATGCCATACACAGAGGCAGTCATGCATGAAGTCATGAGATCCGCAACACTTCTTCCATTTGGAATGAGAAGAAATCTCCGTGAAACAGAAATCGGTGGATACACTATTCCAAAAAATACAATGGTATGGGCAAATACGTATTTTGTTCATCGTGACCCAAAAGTATGGGGTGAAGATTCGGAGGAATTCAGACCAGACAGATTTTTGAACCCCGCCAATGGTGAATTTGTAAAACATGAAGGATTCATGGCATTTTCTGTAGGGAAGAGAGCTTGTATTGGGGAACCTTTGGCCAGGGATCAAGTGTTTTTATTCATGACGAGTCTCTTCCAAGCATTTAATGTTGAAAAAATTTCACCGGAACAAATATTAAATTTTGAACCTAAATTTGGCGGGGTTTTGGCTCCGCGCCATCAAGAATTGCTTGTTGTCGAAAGAAATTAATCAATATGTTTGACAATTTTTGACGACAAAATAAAAAGAGTAAGGAATTTATTTCATTATTGTAATAATTATTTCACTATGAAATGAATAATGAAGTAAAAGTGAAATGAAAGCGTAAACACCACAGGACCACCATGCCTACACGGTTTAATGCGATTACTGTAGTTTAAAGTGGACACAATTATAATTATAACAATAGTAACGCAGTATACACTTGTGCATTACGTTACAGTTATTCATATCATCTTGGTCCACAGTCTACACAGTGTTATTATTACAATGCATGGAGCATCAAATCAAGTAAATTTCAATTCAAATTGGGTGCTTCATGCGTGTAAACACGCGAAGACGTACGGTATAATTAACTTTCATTACTTGTGCGTTCATTTAATTTCCATTTTTTAAGACATTTAACTTTCATTTAAATGCAGTTCAACTTTAACACATTGACGTGACAGACATAATTTTTTGTTTCAAATTATTATTCATAAAAAATTATGTAACTTTTCTCTCTAATTTTTTTAACATAAAGTACCAAATTTTAAATAATGAATTCCTTGAATTTAAAACTGTACTTAATTGTACTAACTCTTTTCATCCTTCTCTTTACACTTCTACCAACTCCACTGAATGGAGACCCTGTGAAAAAAAAAGTAGTGGCAGTGAAGAAAATTGTTGCCATTAAAAAACTTCCAGTGTTAATTTTGAAGAAACTGTTAGGGATCAAGAAAAAAATATTATTGGCGAAACCGATCGCAATCGGTGCTCTCGTCCTGGGTTCTGGTGCAGGGATTGGATGGGCTCAATTAGAAGCGTCCAAATACTATTTCGAGACGGTCAAGCGTCTCTTCAAAAAATTCATCCCGCACGTTTTACCTGCTGCTCATTTCCATTCACCAATGGGGTGGGTCAGAAAAATATACAATCACCATAGAATGCGAAAAGTTCGAAGGTGGCCTTATATTTCGGTTCTTCGACATCACCGTACTCGGACTCGGCATGTTCACGTTTATGATCAAGGTCATGGTCATGACCTGGGTCACGGTTACGGTCACAACAATTACCATGGTCACGAAAATGGTCAAGGTAATGATTATGGTCAAGGTCAAGATTACGGTCACGGTCAAAATCAAGGTCACGGTCACGGTCACGGTCATGACCAGGGTCACGGTTACGGTCAGGACAGTGACAATGGACGCTACGGGAATTACGACAGCCGTTTCCGCTTCTGGAAGGACGAACGTGATCTCTTTGACAACAATGATGATTGGTGGACAAGCTGGAGTCCATCAACTCTGGCATCAAATATCGTAGAACAAAAAATTGACCCGAAAACAACAGTAAACCCAAAAATTATGAAAGAATCTCAAGAATATTTACAACAGCATTTTGAAAAATATTTGGCTAATGCTACGACGTCAGACAAAGATATGGCTGATTTGTTGGAAAATTTGAAGGAAGCTTCTCAGACAGAAACTGTCCAACTCCCTGACCCTGAAGTTAAGGCGAAATATGAACCAGAGGAATTAGAAGATTTAGAGACGTCAGAGTCCAAAAAGAAAATCATATTACGGAAAACACAGAACAGTGGGACAAAAAGTGAATGGCAGCCACCAAAAACATTCATGACAGAAATTCAACAGTTTTTTGTTATATTGTCAACATTTGACAAGGATTCTTGCATAGAGAAACTCTTGTGTGACATTCACGCCACAGGAGTGCACAAAAATGCCAAGACCTTGTCTTATGAGACCAAGGTAGTGTCCTTGTTCAAGTAAGCATTCAGTATTTTTTATTCTATGATGGCTATAAATTATCAATGAATTGAAACAAAATGTTAATATTGATGACTCTCGTTGAAATTCAAGAGTTTTGTTGACTAGTCCAGGACTGGATAAAATCTCAAGAAAATACGTCACAGCTGCCAAATATGGGAAAGACACCTTGTCATCCAAGTGGTGTCACCAAAAGTACTCAAAGTGTAAATATACAAAAACTCAATTGATACGAATGGGTGAAGATCTAGAAAATTCGTCTACAGTGTCAGTAAACAAAAATATTTAAAAGGAACGTAATAAATCGAATCGATTGTTAAAATGACTTTCGCACGATACCATAATTATTTATATTTATTTTTGATACAATTGAATATTATGTACAGGGTGGAGCAAAAGGAACCATTTTGCATGCACTTGTACACAAAATTGTTGCTTGGCGGCACGCGTATCACTTAAAAACATAAAAGTTCTCTCATATATAGTGCATTACAATATAGAAAAATGGAGAACACGGAATAACCCAGATATTAAAAGTTGACCTTTTTCATGATATCACACACACGATACCACTAACATGTTCTGGAGAAAAAATCAATTCTCTATTGAGAGATTTGCATGTCCGATTCATATTTTTTTGAGTGGGTAGTTCCTAGTTCTAGTAATATCAAATGAAATGAATCAAGATTGAAGTGAGTGAGGTGAGTGGCAAGTCTGGCAAGTGGCAGGAAACTGGGTGCCAAATAGAAAGCTCTTGTACTTCATACTCAAACAGTGCACTATTACATATTTCTATTTCCAGTGAAAGTGCAGCAGTACAGGTACACGTACAACAGTCAAGATTGAAGTCCTGGATTTCATATTAATCAATGTAGAATTGACTCATTTTACGATTATGATAATACGTTGTTTGCGTGTCAGAGACCAAGACACGGATTTTTCATGTCATAAACATGACCCCCTGCTGCAATGAACAAATATTTTTACTCTGGACGAGGAAACTGTTTGACATGAAAAAATTGTTTTGCTCTCCAAGTCGCCAAATATATTTTGAAACACTAGCGAGTCTTGACTCGTGCATAATCAGAAAGTGTGTCCATGCGGTTACCTTGTGACTTCTTGTACCTCTGAAATTCTGGAAAACACGGTTCGAACAAAATCCTGTCCAGTCTTGTTTTTGCTGTCGTAAAAGTTAAATCCAACTGTAAAATAATAATTACTCTTACCTGGTGCCTTTATACTACTTGTACTGAGATAACATGAGCAAGAAAAATGCTGTACATCCCTCACCCACACCTGCACCTGAGCAAGGTTCATTAAATTACAAATTAATAATTAAAAAATTTACAGTATACTGTATTTAATGTTACATATTTATTTTTAGAAAAAGTTAATGAAGAAGTACAAACTCTAAATGAAGTCAAGGTGGAAAATAAGGATCCATTTTCAATTACAAATTCAGTGGACGATGGAAATTGTGATAAACCAAATGATAAGGCAGAAAAATCTGAGGACATGGAAGGACAAGCAGCCCAGGTCACAGTCACAGACACAAACACGACGACAGATGTCGTGACAGTAATCCCTGTGGACCAGAGCAATGTTGACAAAGAAAAAGACAAAGACGACTTTGAAATTCCGGTCTATGAGGTTCCGAGTGAGTCTAATTTTTTCATTTAAGAAAAAGACTCTTAAAATTATTTGTATTAAAAATAAAAATATTAAATGAAATATTAATTGCAAAATAATTAAAATACATTGTGAATTTTAGATTTTCCGCCAAGCGAAGAATACTCGACTTTAAATGCGACTAACGCCAAAAAACAAGCCGAACAGGGTAAGTTTGGAATTCTTTCTAAGTTGAGAATACAAGTGATGCATATTATCCTTTATTTTATCTGTTTCGTATGTACAAAAAGGAAATTTGGACGCGCTTCTCCCGGCCACTTGTTTGGAAATTCGACAAACGAATCGAGACAAAGAAGGTAAAATTTATAATTAATTTAAAATTACGCTCTCTTCTTAACTTATGCCTATCTTTTCAATTGTGAATTCATTTTTTTGCATTAGATTTTGCAAATGTACCAAATCAATACGAAGTCCTTGACCCGGAGAAAAAATCGTGGAAGCAAAAAATCTTTCATGGACAAGAAGAAACTAAGTCCGAACTTCGGGTCAGGGTCACGAGTTCAACCAATCGTTCACAACCTTTCACACTAGAGGTCTATGATGTGGAGACGGGTGACTCTATGTGTGACTTGCGCATTCAAAGGAATGGACTCAATGAAGCACCTACAGTACGTACCATTCACAATTTTTAATTTATATTTTTAATTAAAAAAATTTAATTAATCTGTTTTAATTTAATTAATTAATATATTATTTACTACAGGAAGTGTACAAATGTATGGGAAAACTAAGAGAAGAACAAGTAGGGGTTATAATTCCTGACACTGGTTGGAGCATTGTTCGCCCTAGCTATGATGTGTTGGACCACACAGGCACTTTAAAACTCAGAATCATTGGTCCACCATTCCCACTCAAATTTTGTCAAGCTCCTTTGTTAGATTCTCCTGACCTCCCAATTTTCGAAGTTTTTGACCCAACAGAAGAGGAATTATTGGCCAAGATTACAAAACATGGAGATTTGTTCGTCAGAGACGAACCGGTGGTTGTTGAGAGTACGAAGGGAGTGAAAAATGACAATGATACACACATGGCGATCACAATTAAATTTGAAAGGAAACAAATGGAATTGAAACTTAAAACTCTCGTCATGGCAGCTGGGTTCATGCTCGTGAGACTCCTCATTTAAAATTATTAATTATTACCATTTCTTTTATTTATTAATTATTAATGTTTATGTTTAATCAGGACTACACGTACTACAATGAGCCAAGCTTTTTCTTGAAATTGTCAAGTCACATTGGAAAATGCTGTGGAGGAAAATGAACAAGAAATACAAAATATATTGGACAAGTTAGTTAGAATTTATAATGGACACCGAATTCCACAGCCCGGTATGCGCTATAGAAAATACGCCTTGTGTACACGGTTCGGGGTCGACATCAAATTCAGGAAATCTGTACAGAGATTTCCTGACAAAGTTACTTTAATTTTACCTTTTAAAATTGACATTCGCTATTTATATTTAAAATTAATGTTGTTTATTGTTTTAAACATAAAAATATATGTTTTTACATATAATAAATTCATGTACCGCTTTCACATGAGTAAATTCCGTATCCTCTAAAATGTAACCGTTTTGACGACAGCTTGACCACAATGATAAATATTTTTCATGATGCAGACTTTATTAAGAAATGTGTGAAATGTTGCCATTGAAATGAAGTCAGAAGGAAAGAATGTTTTTTCACTGTGTATTTGTATTCGCAAATACTCCCTCTAACTCTCTCATTCCTAAACACCAAATCAGAAGAATCAAAGACAAATTGATTGATTGATGTTTGATTAAAATATTTAGATTTTAAGGCGATACGAGTATATTATGGTTATATATATATGGATGTTCATTGTCAGTAGTAGACTACTGAACTGTTAGACATCCAATGGCGACCTTGATTATGAAATACAAGTAAATCTACCCCATTTCTGTGTGTGTTTGTGTTTTCCAAGTCGTGTGTGACTGCATGGATCATTAACAATGCAAACTCCAATCCTTATTGTGATTGAACCAGGTGAAAACAAATAAAAATTAATTATGCAGAGGGCAGAGACTTTTTACCTATATGTACTTTCAAAGATTACGTTTGGATTGGTCCTCCATGTACTATGAAAATGTGATTAGATTCTACAGGGACAGCAGGTACAACCTACATGGTACAATTGTGAAATAATAGGTAATCTACAATAATAGTACCCATGCATTTCATACAGAGCAGAGAGAAAAGCACAAGGCAAGATGCGTTGAGAATGAATCCGTTATGAGGACCGTACGTGCTCTGTAACTAGGAGTCCGGTTCAATAATAAAATAGATTGTGATGATGCACATGATACTTGCCACACAAAAAAGAAGCCAAGAAATTACACTTTTATACGTTTTTGGTTTCATTTTCCCGGCAAAAATTATTGGGATGACCAACCATGAATGAATGATATCTTTTGGAGTGTTGTACAGCTTTAACCGCAAGAATAGCACAGCTGTGGTAAAATATCGATATCGGCAATCAATTATTCCATTGTACCTATTTTATCCTAACGAAATGGAACTCTATTTTAATACTTTCGGACTGTATAAAGTATAATATACAATTCAAAAAATGTACAAGAACAATTTATTTATTACAATTTCTCAGTAGTAATTTTTTTGGTAACTTAAAAATAATCTTGTGTCATTTTGATAATGCGATGGGATGGGATGACTACATAAATCATGATTCGATTAATTTGTTCATCGCATCGGAATACGAATACTAAAGACAAAGGAGAGACAGGGACAGGGACAGGGACAGAGACACGCACAGGATGAGGTCTGACAAATAGTAATAACTCCTGTGTCATTCATTCTCTTTTTTTGTTCCTATTCCTGTGCTGTGTATTAAATCCATATGTAGGTATTCGCATTATGCATCAACGCATGGACGGATGGATGGATGCAGATTGCAGATGTATCGTGTACGTACGTTATGTATCGTCTAGCGCTCTAGTTGTGCTAGAAACTAGGAGACTAGGAGAAAACTGGGTGGGTGCATGCATGCATGGAGTAGTACAGTAGAGTAGTGGATGGCATGAGTAGTCGGATGCACCCTTTTCATTTCATTTCATCACCTTTTCTTTTCCTCCGAATTTCATTCCTACCGCTGCCTTCGTATTCGTAAAAGGTTTTCCCCACCAACTTTCCTCTACTCCACAGTTATTCAGAGTGGGTCGGGTCAAATGACTCGGATTAATTCTCAGTGGTTCGGTGGTCGGCATCTTCCACTCGAACCATTTGGATTCGTGTGAAAACGGGTAGGCAAGCACGTCCTCTGTTAATTTTTAGTAGGCATCTTAGCTCAGTGGAGTGAGTGCCGAGGTCTAGACCATGAGGTTCCGGGTTCAATTCCAGGTTGGTCGACTATATATTCTAGGACTTTTGAGTTTTCAGACTTCACGGTACTCGATACATGAAGATCAACTTGACTTTAATGTTGGCGCGCGTTTGGAATTGGGTCTATTATTTACTACATCTTCTATATGAGAAGAGTCACCTCCTTGATATCAATTCAAGCCAGCTTGCAAAATCGGAGAGATTTCATTGACAGGCGAAGTCTTTGTTTTTTGTACTGTTAATTTTTAACTTTTAATATTTTCAGTGTTATACGTCTTATTTTGACACTAAAATTTAAACATTTTATCACTAAAATTATTTATCCTTCACTAAAATCCTCATTTTCTGCCATAAATTATATATAGGTCAAAAAGTACCCGGTTCGGGCTCTGCGACCCGACCCACTGGAGAATGCCTCATATAAGGTCATTCTCATAAGTAAATTTCTGGTTTGAATCTGCAGTAGGAGTAGTGCAAAATGTGCACTGCACTCCAATGCAATGCAATGTGTGTGGACAGGACGAGTAAGGGTAAAAAAAATAAGTTCCGCATTCCGCATCCACCTCGTCGACTGTGCGGAGCGGACGAACGGACGGACATGCACGGGCACTACGGGTAACGGCAAACGGGTAACACGGGCAGGACGGGATAGGCGGGACTCTTACTCACTCAGACCAGACTGGGTCTGGAAGGAAAGGCCTGGCCTGCACTCTGTAGCTGTACCTACCCGAATCCGTAAAACCAGTCCAGGCCAGGATCGATAACGGGACACAACGGCGCCCGAATTTCGAAGTATCTTTAACCCACAAATAAAAAAATAGTAATAATCATCATCACACTCCCCTGACCTTTTTTTCATTCATCTCTCTTGGCCTGACCTGACTTGACCTCTCTCCTCTGACCTCTCTTGTTAATACGACGACGACGGCAACTACTCTGACCTCACCCTCAAGGGACGGACCATACGTTACGTACGACAATCATTTCATTTTCAACGATCAGTCTCCAACGATAATTTCTCATCTCTACGGACGGGCAACATGACGACTACACGGAGAGAACAGGTATGGACAAAATTTTGAAGGAATTTTGGAAAAATTATGTGTACAATTTCGAAATTTAGTTGAAATTGTTGAGTTTACTTGAAATTTGGTATGAAATACTGAAAATGTTAGCGAAATTTTACAGCGTTTCATACCCAATAATTTGTTTGACCTAGTTTTGTAGAATTTTGGAATTATTTTGAGCTATTTTGACTGAATTTGAGTAAAATAAAATTGATCATTGATTGCAATGCAATCGATTTATTGAAAATTAAAATTTTGGGTTAACGCATAAGACACGCAAGGAAATGTCATTTGAGTTTTCTATACTTTCACCAACTTTCACATGCACTTTCATTTCAATACGTATTATACGTAAAAGTTTGGACGAACGTACCTCATTTCATGTGAACTTGCATTTGCAGTGGATTCGGTAGTGCTATGCGTTTTTATAACTGAATGTAGAATGTGAAATTGTTTATCGATCCCCCTGTTGTCTCTTCTGTCCTGTACACCTGCGGTTCTTCCGTTCTTCTTCCCCATTTGATTGCTCTCTGTTTTACTCTTTTTATGGCTAAAAGTTATTCGAATTGTATTACGAACGGTTTCTCAAGTCTCAAGATTTTCTCAGGAATGAATGTATATACTATTTTAAGTTGTAATTAAATTTTAGTTGAGTCACCTTTTAGATTCGAAAATGAAAAGTAAAGTAGGAATGGGCTTGATTAAATGTAAATAACTTTTTAATGTAATTTTATTGAGTTTTACTATAAAATAAGAAATTTTGACACAACACGTTTTATTACTGAATTAATTTCTTACTTTCACAATAAGATTTTCTCTAAAGCTAATTAGAAATACTTGGAAACCGAAGTTAAGTTTTAGGACAACAACTTTCACCGTGCACTTTCCCAATAAAAGCCAATGGAGAAAGCTGGAGAAAGGCAGGCCTGTGATTCAAGCTAGTCTCGCTACAATAAGCTATTAAGTACTTTGTAATCAATTCTCGTCAATTAATCGATTAATAATTTTGGTGATTGATTTTTATTTTTGCCTTGCAGAGGAGTGGACGGTGAGATGGGGTCTAAAGCGGGGGGGAAGGGGGGCCAGAAGGCCCCACCTGGGAGCGTACCCCCGCCCGGCCCTTCCTCCTTGATTATTTTCTCAGACACAAATTTTGTTCGTCGGTTCGCTCGGTTCATCATGCTCTGGCCTCCGTTTGAGTACACCATCTTTGCCACCATCTTTGCCAACTGTGTCGTTCTAGCTCTAGAAAAACATTTACCAAAAGATGATGAAACAGACCTCAACAATCAACTCGTAAGAATTAAAACATTTACACCTTTACAATTTATCTAATTATTTTTATACACATATTTTCTGTATATTTTTGTAGAAAAACACAGAGGATATTTTCTTGGCAATATTCACTGTAGAGGCATTGGTCAAGATAGTTGCCTTGGGCCTTGTTCTCCACCCTGGTTCCTATCTCAGAAATGTTTGGAATTTTATGGATTTTATTGTTGTCTCCACTGCGTAAGACCCACTTTTTTTTTTAAAAAAAATGCATTAATTTTACGAAAGATTTTTTAAAAATCAATCAATAAAATTTGATCCAATTTTTTTAATTAAACCATTTTTAGAACTGCATGTATGTTTAATTAGTAATTAGTAATTAGTTGATTGATGTTTTTAGCATATGTAGCAATAGAAGAATGTAGATGAATTGTCTTGTGTGGTCCTTTAGGTACATCACAATGTTTTCAGCCGGAGGACTTGGAGGTATAAATCTGCGGACTCTGAGAGCCATCAGAGTCCTCCGACCTCTTAAACTCGTTTCAGGAGTTCAGAGTACATAACCATTTTTTTTTCTTAGTTAGAGGCATTGTGAATGGAAAACACATTTCATTGTGTACATGATACATAATTATTCGTTAATTTCTGGGATTTGAAATATGGGTGGGTTAAATGTTTGATCTTGATTCAAATTACTGTAAATGTGTTTTCCAATTTTGGTGCCATAGAATATAGTAATTTCTAGTTGTCAATTAGTAAAAAGTAATTAGTAAATTATACTGAATACTTTGTGTATCGTGGCGCCCTCTGCGTACATAGTCATTTAACTGATAGAGAGATTCTAGTTTTTTAGACTCCGACTCCATTTTAATTTTTTTAAAGTTTCTATGGATATGAATCTAACGAAACGAATTATATTTTTAAATTTTCCAAATGACCAACTATAAGATGAGCAAGAAGATTTCACGTAGTTGATGGGTAGTTGATGGGTATTATAGGAGTGCCAGTAACCAGGGTGCTTCAAGAAAAA
>JAQIXO010000885.1:0-14951 GCA_034700305.1 Protaphorura armata
TCAAATTCATTGGTAGAATATTTTACTACACGGGTAAAGTAATCCTTATGATGAAAAAGAAATGAACGAAAAATATACTCGATTTTGGGATAACAGGAATACCGATGAACAAGTCTAATTTAATTAATCACACCTAATGGTATTTTATGTCTTGTGGGCTTGCTTATGAAACACAATTAAAACCTCGTTATCTATCTCGGGTACGGAGAACATTTTATACGTCAACTTGCACTTCATTACCACACAAAAATCTCATCTTTCTGAGGCGTTTCTTAAAAATGCGAAACAGGCAGAAATCACAAGATTCAAGGTCGGGACTATATGGTTGGTGAGGGATAACAAATTGTATTTTCCAAGGCAGCTTTTAAAACCTCTGAAGTGTGAGCGGGCGCAATGTCGTGTTGGAGAGATAGTCCTACGCTTAACTATCCTCGCTTTGATTGCGTATCTCAATGTTTTCAAAAAGTTTCGGCGGTACAGACTAGTAGTGTGGTTTGTTTACCAGTTAAAAAGTCCATTAGCAAAACTACATAATTAATATTTAAATCCAACTCGCAAAAAAATTGATACACTGAATGTACGAGATGTTTGATTCAGCCTCGACTATGTCAATTAATGAGTATATTAGAGTTTTGCAACGTAATTTCTGGTCATGTTTATTTACTCTGTAAACAATCAGATCAAATTTGTTTCAGTTGTTTTATGCATTTTATACTGAAGCTGTTAGATATTGGTTTGTGACTAATCAAATTGTTGCGCGAATGTGGATTGTGGCTCAAAAGACCTTCCATACAAATATTCCTTGATGCGGGATTACAAGTAAAGTACACGGATATCGGATAAGAAACTGAAGGAGGACTCCATGACCATTCTTTCAAAATGATCTGAAAATCCATTAGCCACTTATTTTAAAGAATAAAACATTATTTTACATGCATGTTTCAATAGATCACTGGTCCTACTTATGGTGCAGACTGTACGTTTGGTTTCGGTAGCGGAAGGTAATGAAGCAATCGACTCAAAAAATCATTTACTCGAATTTTCATATGTGGGAAAATTAGATTCGGTTTAATCAACTTGGTGACCACACACGTGTTTTGGGAAGGACAACGCATACAGTTTTCAGATTAAAAGCCATCGGCTCATTACAGAAGTTACAATTGATTATTTTGTTTCACCATATCCTTGAGGTTGTAAATAGGAAACAATATTTGAGACGGAAGTGATGAATTCATTCGATTTATTTACATTAAGTTATGTCTAAACCACACAAGTGATATCACCAGGCCTGGTATATTTTGTAGTACGCAAATAAATTTTGTGTATACAGTATTCCCGATATTTGGTAACGAATGTGGTGCATGGCATTTTTTTTTACATTATTGATGTTTATATTTTATGTGCACTTTTAACACAACCTTCGAATTTCATGTTAACATCCATGGACATAACAATACATGCGAGGAATACGTAATACTACTAATACTATACAAGTAACTATAAAGACAATCGTATTTCTATTCAAGAAAAGGAAACAAATGCAGTGATCGAAATTACCTTAGTCGCTTCATTTTACAGCACAGCCGATGTCTATTGATTATACTCAAATAATTCGAAACTATTTTATTCCTCATCCAGCAAATCCCTGACTGCATTAAACACCAAAGAGTGTGAAGCATTTGTAGTACAAATAGAATACCATGCCAAACAGACATAAATTTTCGAGTCAAGTATTCGACAACAAAGAAAATTAAACAGAGTGCAAGGCAAATGAGTAAGAGAAAAAATACGACACGGATTTTATCAACCAGTTCAATTTGTTTTACGAGAGAGCGGGTTTGAATAGGGAGATTACGGAGAGCACGTAGAAATTTGAGATGTTGGTCCAATTGTTGCCAAAACGTTAAAATTCCAGAGTCATGAATTATTCGCTTCATGTTTGGACGTATTTTGGGATCAGTCACATGCTTGAAGCTAAACCCAAACGTTTGATTCCAAAGACTCTCTGTCCCTTTCGCCACGTGATTGGTTTTACCAAATTCAGTTTTCAAGAGTCGATATTGAATGTCAATGACGTCTGACCAATCAGCAATTGCTGTCTTGTTACAACCCTTGATTAGAGGAAGGTAATCAGTTCTGCCCCATGCCTTATCATTTGGAATTTTCATGATTCCTTTCACTTGATCAAATAATTCTAATGTTAAAGCGGATCTGTTTGTTGCGTACTTGATTTGATCTCCATTTCGGATGTATTCATAGAAGAGACTAGTTACAAAGTGTTCCCTATTGTAATGTCTGAACTCTTCAATAATTAATTTGACAGTACTGGCTGGCTGCATGAACAGAGTAAAGTTTTTACTCACGACGTCTCCATATGTTTTGATAAGCTCAACCTTAGTGGGAAGAGTTAACTCTGTGGTCACAAAGCTTTTGTAGGCAGTTGGCATGATGATGGTAAAGAGAAGCAACCAGGGTGCCAAGATTAAGTACCCCTGGCGTAATTTGGTTGCATTGAGTGCAGAGTCATGACCATGTTCCAATATAGTTGAGTAAATAGTCATGATTGCATCTGGGTTTCTCTTCTTCTTCATTAGGAAAAAATTGAGAAGGATTGCAACAGTGACGGCTGTCACGAGTACCCATGTCCAAATGTGAACATTGAATGGGGACAGTAATGTCAAGAATTCGGAATCTTGGGTCAAGTCGGCTTTCCCATCACAAGTTAAGTATTCAAACGATAAATGCTTTGTTACTAAAACTAAATTTGAATGATCCGACGTGTCCACCACAGGCATGTAACTATTATATTGGCTATCGTACTTAAATTGAGTTGACCTGTTTGACATGACTGTTCTGAGAAGTATTTCATCCAAGTCCCCCACTTTGTAGTTCATTGGAGTCAAACATGAATTACAATTTGGGTCAGTCTTATTTAGAAGTACTGTCTCCACTGCACCATCTTCCCGTTTGTATACATACCAAAGACTATTCCGCTTGTACATCTCTGAGTAGAATTTTCTTATGTTTTGAACTGTGTGATCGATTCCAGCCATTGATACGAGAAGGAAAACTTCATTATCACAGCCTACACATACCATGGACGCTCCTTCTACTTCGTAATTGTCATTCATGAGTTTTAGAGGGTAGATTCTAAGGATCTTGTTGGGCATCATCTCAAAATAAACATGGAACAGTCTCCTAATCCAGGCCTTCACCGCCTGTTCCTCGTAGATAGAGACCAATGAGAACATCGTACCCAGTCTGTCAATTCTTTCATCTACATCTAAAGGTGGGTCACTGATCAGATCTGGTCTTCCGGTCAGATCAAGTAGATCTATGCCTGTTTCTTCACTCCTCCATCCTCGCCAAAAATACTTCAAACGATCTGGGATTGCAAATGGTCCATATTCCCAGGCCATTTCATTATCTCGAGGATTGTGGAATTCCTCATTATAATTTTTCATAAGAAAAACGTAATGTATGCATTTGAACTTGCCTTCAAAATGTATGTACTTGTCACGGGATTTCATTGAGCAAAAGAAAACTTCTGGGTGCACGTCTTCTCCGGAGTGCCTTTTGGGAATAAATTTTTCAATTGACTCCGGGTCACTATAGTTAACGTCAAGAGATCTGAATACCACATCCTGGAATGAGATTGGAAATTCAAAAGGGACGAATGTGAGGTTCTGGTAGGTGATGATGTGAGTGTGACATTCTGTAGCTATTCCTTTGAACCACTTGTTTAAGTCAACTTTGGGTTCTACTGTAAGTTTGAGATTTGAACAGGTCACTTTTTCAATTGACAAGGACACAAGTAGAATCAATACGAACAAAATCATTGTAACTGCGGTCAGAGAATGTTTTGAAAAACTCAAGAACTAACCTAATCGTTTGGAATTAAAGCAATGCTGAATCTGTTTAGCTAAGTTCAAAGTAAAAGGATGAGTTTGTCCTTCAGCTTAACTCGCCCAACTGCGAACAAGAAATATATCGTGTAGGTACTTAGGAGATTACATGTTTCATTTTTAAACCACTGTGCACTGTCATGATGTGACATTTTACGTGTCTTACTTCCATTAGCTTGAACATATTTGAACATTGAACATAAAATATTTCAGCCCTACCCCACATACTTTATAGTCTGAAGTCAAGTTCACTCTCAAAAATCAAAAGCTGTGCACATCTAATATACAATAGTCGGAGAACGGCAATCGATATGGTTATCGCGTGCCTTTTGGTGAAGGTTATATTTTAAAATAACAAACTCGGGAAGGTTTGGACTCAGATAATAAATATCAGATGAGATAAGATAAAATTCAAATAATTTTTTTTACAAACATTGGAGGTTTTAAATATAATCAACCTCTTCGGTTTAGAATAGCATAATCTGGGATTAATTTAGAAATATACTTTATTCAAATGATTTGAATGATCTTGATGATTAATTGTATAGAACATGAAGCCGGGTTTTGTGACAACATGCTTTTTCGATTTTTAACTGTTTGTTGTCATGTCTTTTCTACAACAAGGGAGACATATTCGTTTTGCGCATTTAGGTAAGAGTATCAGAAATTGTGCTCTTAACGTTTTTCCAAAGATAACATAAATCAAAAAGTTTACAGAACAGTTGATGACAATTGGGAGACAGGAAACAGCCTCCGCAGTTGACAATTGGATTTGCACGTATGTAGCCAAGAAATAAAATACAATTGCAATATGTATGGTATTACAAAAAACGAAGACGGCGACAACGCATAGAAGCATTTTTGTCATGGGTGACATACTGGTGTCCTCTTCGGATTGTTCTTGCGTGCCGGGTTGGAGAGTTCTTCGAAGTTGGATGGACAACTTAGTCTGTACCAAAAGAATTACTAGTTAATGAATGGATACAGTTATTTGAATTTACTATATGCTTACATGTCGAAAAATGTTGAAATTGAAGAATGCGACGAGAATGAATGGTAGAACGTACATGAAAGTGACCCAAATCCATCCATGATAAATTGTCCTGTAACTCTCCATTCTCATTAGAGTTGGTTTGTAGTAGTCATTCCAATTCGGACTGTCTTCTGAGTAAGTGCTCCATTCGGAGGATTCAATCCAACGTGGAAAGTTCAAAAGGACAGAAAATATTAAAATACTCACAATAGCACGAATGGAATTTCGACGGTGCAGGAGATATTTTGCTTTCAGTGGCCAGTACACTGCGATAAATCTCTCCAAAGATATTAGGACTGTTGTGTACACGGAAGCAGAGTAGGCTATGAGAAAATGTAGAAATTAAACATTCATTAATAAATCTCAAAAACAATTTATTTCTTACCAGTTTTGTTTAGCGGATAAATGAAGAAGGCCAAGACAGAATGTTGTTCGTTTAACCAGAGATGCTCATCCACTGTGTAAACTGTTGACTTAGATCCCGTCATCAGAAACATCCGGTAAAATAATTCCGCGTTGAAATACGAACTACCCAGATAAGTTAGAATGACTCCAGTATCAAAAAAAGTGAGAGCAAACAAAATAACTCCAGCTGAGTTCTCTATTTTTGTTTTGAACAAAGCAATTCCACTCAGAATATTTCCGATCGTTCCAATTCCAATGAAGACAAAGAGAAATAGAAAATAGAAAAAAATAATGACTTTTGTTTCCAGAGGTTTAATGTCATCCATTGTGCCCGAGTAAGCTCCATACGATACAGTTGTAAGATCATTATATAAAGACCATTCCGTAACCGTCCCGTTCGAGAATACTTTACCTAATGTAAGGAGGTGAACTCTCTCTACAGCGTAGACACTATATTTTTTTTTATTATTATCAGCATATTTGGGATGAGTATAACCAGCTGAAATTAACTTCTTGATGGCTTCTCCAAATTCATATGTTTTAACGGGTGGGTCAAAATCAAATGAAACTTGCAAATATGATGCAGAACTATTCAACATGGATAATAGAGCCTTTGGATGTACAATCATTTTGGAGTCGGTGTAAACTTCCTCAATATTCGGAAACATCTGCTGAAAGTTCTGGAAAAGTGGTTTACTGTCCTCCGCCTCACTTCGCCAAATTGCAAGAGTGTGTAAGTTTTGGAATCTGCGTTCCTCAGATGTGTGAGGGCGTGCCAGTGTTACTCCTCCAAGCGACAGAAATTCTAATTTGTCCGCATATATTTGTGAAATATCAACTTTACCCATGCCGTCAATGCCAAGTCTTTCAAGATTAGTGGTCATTTTCAGAATATCGTAGAGATTTCCATTTACAAAATGCGTTTTTCCAATCCACAGATTTCGTAGTCTCTTCCAGATTTGGAGATTCTGGAACTCAGACACGTCAACGTCGGAGTGTGTTTGCCCAATTTGAAGATGTTCAATTTTACTGGCACCCTTCAATATGTCTTGCAATGTTTTTGTTCCTATCAAGGTTGTATTCACAATCCTTAAATATGTCAATTCTCCAAATACATCTGTATTGAAATTACTCAAGCTACGAGTAGACAAATCCACTTCACCCATCCCATCAATTGTAAGATTTTGAAGTTTTTTTGCATTTTTCAAAAGGTCATTCAGACTTCCATTAATGAGTCGAGTGTTTTCTGAATGAAAATTTATACAGTTTCCACCTAATGATAAGAATTGAGTACTTGAATTAACCAGCTCATTGTAACTCCAATTGTAAATGTCCAATTCACCAATGTCTTTGATTTTAAAATGCTCCAGCTTTCCTGCATTCTTAAGAATGTCATAGATTGTCCCTTGTATTCGTTTTATTTTACTTATAGTGAAATGTGTCAAATTAGCAAAGACTGGATTCGTTGTTGACTGATTTATGTTTAGTTCGAAGAGGTCGTCTAGTTCATGCGAATTGGAAATGTCCAATTCGTTTATGTCCTCTATTGTAAGATGTTCTAGCTTTCTTGCATTTTTAAGAAGATCATAGAGTGTTCCGTGTATTAGTTTTGTTTTACTTATAGTAAAATGTGTCAAATTAGTAAAGAATGGATTCGTTGTTGATTGATTAAAATTCAGTTTGAAGAGGTCTAATTCTCCACAACCATCAAGGCTGAGTGTTTGTAGTCCGGTGACTTTGTTCAGTACGTCGAGCAGAGTTCCATTTATAAACTCTGTACCTTGTAGTACTAGAGAAACTAACTTGTCATCAAAAATTTGGAAATGTGGAAAAAATAATTTAGAAATATCCACTTCCTTCATCCGTCTCATCTCCAGGTACTTGAGATTAGTGATTCCTTTGAAGAGGTCAACCAGTGTTCCATTTATAAACTCCACATCCTCTAGAGTCAGAGAAGTCAAGGACAGACTGAAAGTCAATGCATGTGGATTAAATGTAGACCAACGCATGTCTAACACTTTCAGATTATCCAAGTGCACTGGTCGTTTTGTATTATCCCAAGTTAATTTCACTTTATAGAGAACCAACCATTTTAATGAATTGGAGGGAAGTGAAAATACGTCAATATCTCGATGACTCAATTCTAAATAACCATCCGAATTAGGTTGTTGTAGTTGTAACTGGACCTAAAGTGGTAGATTTGAAGGTAATACATTAAATATAGAACATATTATACTAATATCATATTCGAATAAAAATATGATAAATTTTTATACCTCTGCTTTAACTGGCCTATCAAATGCTCCGATTAAACTATTCAAGTTTACCAACAAGAATAATAACGTGGTCATCCTAGGATTGAGAGACGTCATTTTCTTGAGTTTTACGTCGGTTACGTCAAATTATATGCCCACCTTAAAAAATCCTCTAATACGATTTAAAAAAATCAATGTTCAGTTTGTGAGTGGGAATAACTGCGATTGTAATAACACATGTCTCAAAAACTACAAGTGGAGTTAAGAATATTATGGGATTGTAATTCGTATTAGTATTAACCACACAAACTAAGTCCAAATGGTCATGGGCATTCAATGCAAAATTGCATGTATCAGTAGTCAGTGTACGGACATGTACAACCCACGTAAGCTGTTAATTTTCTTTTTCATTAGTATTTCTCACAATCACGTGTACTTTCACCGAGTCTCTTAATTGGTAAACCATTAAATAGTGAAAAACTCACAAATGCAGAGTGAATTGACGGATTGACGGTCCGGTGAACGTTGGACCCGTCGTCAATATAAACAGAATTTAATTTCAAAATTAGTTATATTATTGTAAATCATTACTACTTAATTTGCACTTAAGAATGTGTGCTTAGAAATTACAAATTGTGTCTACATACGTGTACTTGTACGTGTGAACTGTGACTTTAGAGTGTAGACTATGGTCGCAGGATTTTAGCTATGAGAGTTATAATTACAAGAACCAGTTTTGAAATCGCACAAGGCTTAGGCGACCGTGGCTTGCTCAAGTTCACGTAATGACAAGTTTTATTATGTTGAAGTTGAATTGTCACGTGACTGTAGCCTATGTCTCTGTGTGACTCTGAAAGTAAACTGGATATTGGCAACTGTGCTTATACAATGTTTGCGGTTTGAGTTCTTTATGTTTTATGAGAGTTTAATTAATATGGATTAATATTTTTTATACACTTTTATTGGATTGTTCCCACTTGTCCACAAATTGAGAAGACATGTTAGCCTCAAATCGAGAAATGTTAACACAGGAGAGCCACTACTACAGGATAAACAGCGATTAGTCACATAGGCACAGAGTTCAATATCAGCCATTTTTAATTCGACAGTATATATTCATGCTGAAATTTTGATAGATTGTTTTTCAAAAGTACGCATTTAGATATTTTAGCATTAGTGGTTGCTAACTGATGGTGGTCTAATCTGACTTATCTGACAGAAATGTCCAAGAAACATGACTCACCGCAATGTATAGTTGGCTGTGAGGTTTTAGTCCAGGGCTTACTTATTTTTGGTCTCATTGAACCATTCCTCACATAAACATTTAATTTCTAATGGCCAAAGTGCTCTAGATCCCTCAGTCCATCTTTTACTCCTGGTCATACACCATGCCTGGCTTGTTGCCCTCGGTTGGTCCATTGCTCTTTCTTTAATGATTTTACAATTAGGAGTCACACTCCTCTTTACTATTTCGTTTCTTCTTTGTAGCTTCGGTAAAAAAACATTAACGGTATTATCAAATGAGCTTTGAGTTTCGTTTTACAAAGTGTAGTGACACTTTTGTCATTCGTACCTTTACTCAGACTAGAAGTCTTAATTACTTATTTATTGGAGCAAAATTATTCCAGAGTCTATCGTTACTACTCAAAACAACACATTTGTTCTAATGTTCATGCCATTGACGCAACTGATGAGCAGAATTGCTTCAATTCTCTGTTATAATGAGATTATGTCACAACATATACATGAATACCGAAATTAATGTTGTAATATACATATTTGGGCTCAAATTCTGTATTGGGAAAATACATTGTGTGGATTCTGGGTTTCTCCTCTTTTCAATCGTATACAACTCACACTAACTAAGACAAGATGCTCCTCCAACTGTCCCAATCACTCTTAAGTGTGGTCAATATAAAATACAAAATAGAGTGACGCTTGGGTTTTCAGATCTATGGCTCCAATCAAATCCTGTGCATAAAAGTCTGTTTGATTGAAAATAGAGCAGAGTGTATTTTAGCGGATAGACTCTTCGCGGGATCAGGTTTCTTCTTTTAAGGTTTGAAAGAATTCAGATAATTTTAATTAAATAGTAAATGAAAGTGGCTGAAAACTGTGATCAGTCCGTGTAAAACCTCTCGTATTGTAGGAAACATCAAGGGAGTACTACTACCAACCAACTAGGCTCGTGCAATCGTAATAGACCCCAGTACCGACAGTAGAGGAAATGGTAAATATAATTTCTTCGACTGTGTTCCATAAGAGTTTTATGCCCAGTTGTTCCAACGCGAATTAAGCTAATCTTGGTTTAAGAAAATCTCGAGTTAAGTAGTTAAACCCTCAAAATCGGGGGTTTAACTTTAATCGTCGATTAAGGTGGTGGAGGAATACATTCCTAACCAGAGATTTTATTGGTAGACCCCTGGAATAGTGCGATATTCAAATATTAAGGCGGGACTAGATTGCAACTTAAACCAAGATTAGCTTAATCCGTGTTGGTACAATCGGGCATTAGAATTATATAATTTGACATTAATTTAGAAATGTACTTTATTCAAATAATGTGATATTAATTGTATTCCACATAAGGAGTTCCGTCCCAGCCGCCGAGCCGACTGGACCTGTGTGAGAGTGCGTGCTGTGTTTTTTCCTTCTCGTTACACTCAAAATTGGACTTTTTTCAAAAAAATTTCGGCCGAAACACAGTTAACGTGGGACGGAACTCCCTGGCACAACAATCAAGTCATTTTGTTGATTAAAAACCATTTTGGAAATTCCGCAAATTTAGAATTGTGATTTTTCATTCACTTATATAAACCCACAAGCCGGCATAGGGAGTTTTGGAGTTGAAAGTCATCGATACATTCATCCGTCTACCTGCTGTGTCGATGTCATGCTTAGGTTGTTCAACCTTCAGTGTATTTTATCGTTTGCCTTGCCTATCCATTTCCACCTGGATCCACAAACGCCATTCAATACATCACTACACGAACACAAATCGCGTCTCGGCTACCTGTAGTGATGTGAACTTATGATGTTCTTGGCTATACACAAAAAACGCCCCCAACAGACTCGCAATATAACGATATAGACTGGCTACGATACAAATGATAATTCGCATACCCTCCCGTGTGAAAGTCTGATCAGCTTTATGAAAGTGCCAAATCGTTCTAAATTCGTGCTATATTTGAACTATTACGTTACGTGCTAATTTCTTTGCTAATCTTCAACTAATAACATTCTGCTTATTTCGTTCTAATTTCTTGTGATGCCGGTGGGCTTAAACCATAGAACAATGCCGGCGTGCTTAAAGGTAGAACAAGGCCGGCGTGCTTAAAGGTAGAACAATGCCGGCGTGCTTAAAGGTAGAACAAGGCCGGCGGGCTTAAACGTAGAACGAAGCCGACTGGCTACTATTAACGACTACAAAAACACTTACGGTGTATTGGCTTAAAATGATTCGAATTGAACACCTGGACCATAAACCTGCATTTTGCTACCCGAGACGATATGGACAATGGAACGAAACTAATCTGCTCACTACGACATCGAACTCCTCTTAAACCCGAGCATTGCAACAGTTACTGATACTCAAATTGACTGTTGATTGGTGCCGTCTGTTAAAATTCAGTGCTGTGTTCCAATTATACTCTGTTAAAAGTTATATAATTTCATGAAACCATTGATCGTCAAAATTTAATTCTAATTCTTTACAAAATGCAATTTGTCTGACAAATTGTGGGGAATGGTCATCTTGGGAGTAATCACTTCTCTCCGAATTGGATGGGTTTTTCTTGTCTTTTCCTTATCCCCCAAGACTTGCACGACCGAGTACCAGAAAACTTGATTCGACCTTTGGTCATGTCAAATAAATTATATGTATCTATCTATTTAATCGTATTGCACATGAATCCAAGTTCTACAACAGCATGTTGCAATAAGTCGCTTCTTCGAATTCTTATCTTTGCCAATATTAATAGCACACAGAATATATATTTTAATTAACTGTTTGCTGTCATCTCTTTTCTACAACAAGAGAGACAAAATCGTCTTGCACATTCAGGTAAGAGTATCAGAAATTGGGCTCTCAGCATCTTTCCCAAGATAACATAAATCAAAAAGTTTACGGAACAGTTGATGACAATTGGGAGACAAGACACAGCCTCTGTAGTTGACAATTGGATTTGCTCGTATGATGCCAGGAAATAAAATACAATTGCAATGTGCAAAGAATTACATACAACGAAAACGGCGACAACACATAGCAGCATTTTGTTCATTGATGACATACCGGTGTCCTCTTGGGTTTGCTCTGGAGTGCCGGGTTGGAGAGTTCTTCGAAGTTGGATGGACAGCTTAGTCTGCAGCAACAAATTCATAATTAATAAATGGAAACGGGATGTCTGGTTTACTTCAACTCACATGTCGAAAAATGTTGAAATTGAAGAAGGCGACGAGAACGAAGGGGAGAATGTACATGTAAGCGACCCAAACCCATCCATGATAAATTGTCCTGTAACTCTCCATTCTCATTAACGTTGGTTTGTAGTAGTCATTCCAATTCGGACTGTCTTCTGAGTAAGTGTTCCATTCGTAGGATTCAATCCAACGTGGAATGTTCAAAAGGACAGAAAATATTAAAATAGTCACAATCGCACGGATTGAATTTCGGCGGTGTAGCAGATATTTTGCTTTCAATGGACAGCAGACTGCGATGAATCTCTCCAAAGAGATGAGAAGAGTTGTGTAGACGGAAGCAGTGTAGGCTAAGAAAAAATGTAGAAATTAAACATTGATTAGTAAATCTCAAAAACAACTGATATCTTACCAGTTTTGTTGAGTGGATAAATGAAGAAGGCCAAGACAGAATGTTGTTCGTTTAACCAGAGATGCTCATCCACCGTGTACTCTGTTGATTTAGTCCCCGTCGTAAGAAACATTCGGTAAAATAATTCAGCGTTGAAATACGAACTGCTCAGATAAGTTAGAATGACTCCAGTGTCAAAAAGTGTTAGAGCAAACAAAATTACTCCAGCTGAGTTTTCCATTTTTGTTTTGAACAAGGCAATTCCGCTTATAATATTACCGGTCGTACCAATTCCAATGAAGACAAGGAGAAATAAGAAATAAGAATAAATGATTGTTTTTGTTCCCAAGGATTTAATATCGTCCATTGTCCCCGGGTAAAATCCGTATGATGTGGTATCAGCAAGTACATGCCATTCTTTAAGGGTCCCGTTTGTGTGTAGGGCCCTCATTAATGTAAGCAAGTGAACTCGTTGTACTGCAGCAGGGTTACCCTTGTTATATCTTTCATTCAAACGATCTGCATATTCACCATGAATATATCCAGCCGCAATCAATTTCTTCATGGCTTCTCCAAATTCATGTTTTCACATGTGGGTCAAAATCGAATGAAATAGTCAATTGAATAGCAGAACTACTACTCATCATGGATAAAAGAGCCTTTGGATCCACAATCATTTGGGACCCTGTGTCAATTTTTACAATGTTCGGAAACGTCTCTTTGAAGTTTTGGAAAAACACCCTGCTATCCACCACCTCACTTTGACTAATTTTAAGAACGCGCAAATTTTGAAACTTTAAAAGTTCTAAAGGGCGTGAACGTATGACTGTCGTTACCCGTGAGATTTTTAGAAATATTAATTTGTCCGTATATATTTGTGAAATGTCAACAACGTCAGCCATGTTGTCAATTGTAAGGAATTGAAGATTGACAGTCATTCTCAAGATGTCATGGAGATTTCCATTTAGAAATCGTGTCTTTCCAACCCATCGTCCATGTCAGATGT
Organism: Protaphorura armata; assembly: GCA_034700305.1. Classification (NCBI taxonomy): domain Eukaryota; kingdom Metazoa; phylum Arthropoda; class Collembola; order Poduromorpha; family Onychiuridae; genus Protaphorura; species Protaphorura armata. The sequence goes on from JAQIXO010000885.1 coordinate 13,412, forward strand.
TTGTCCAAATTCAAGGTGTTTAATTGAATGGACAGCCTTGAGTACTTCGTGGAGAGGTCTTCCTATCAATGTCGTATTCACAATCCTTAAATATATTAATTTTCCAAGTATATCTGTATCAGAAAAATCCACTTCCCCCATCCCCTCAATTGTAAGGTTTTGAAGATTCTTTGCATTTTTCAAGATGTCATAGAGTGTCCCAGTCCCATATACTAATTTTGTCTCACTTATAGTAAAATCCGTCAAATCATGAAGAAATGGATTCAGTGTTGATCGGTTTAAATTCAATTTGGCGAGATCTATTTCTCCACAATGTGTAAGACTGAGCTTTTGTAGATTGTTGACCTTGTTCAACACGTCGTGCAGAGTTCCATTCATTAACTTCGTTTTTTCTAGTATTAAAGAAATTAATTTGTCACCAAAAATTTGGAATGATTTAGAAATGTCCACTTGGTTCATCCGTCTCAGTTCCAGGTACTTGAGATTAGTGACACCTTTGAAGAGATCAACCAATGTACCATTGATGAACTCGATATCCCACAGAGTCAAAGAGGTCAAGGAATGACTCAAAGTCATTGAGTTTGGATTAAATTTAGTATACCAAATATTCAACTCTGTCTGATTTTCCAAGTGTATTGGGACATGTTTTGAGACATCCCAGCTCATGTCAATTTCAGGGATCCTAGACAGTTCAAGGTATTGGAGTTGATTGGCAGTTTTCAAGAGGCCGCCCAGAGTTCCGTTTGTAAACTTCGTATTACTTAATGTGAGGGATATCAAAGATTCCGTGAAACTGATTGAGTTTGGGTTCAATTCACAAATGTACAATTTTAGTTTTTTGAGACTTTCCAATTGTGACGGTTTTGTATTATCCCGGGTTAAGTTAACATGAGCCAGAACCAACCACTGTAATGATATGGTTGGAATCGAAAATACGTCGATGGATTGACGAACTAATTTTATAGTACCATCCGAATCAGGTTTTAATAACTGGATCTAAAATAGTAGATTTAAATGGAATTACAGATTATTACATTGTATTAAATCATATTATTTTTGTATAAAAATTGTATGACAAAATATTATACCTTTGGCTTGATTGGTGAATCAAGTGGTCCAGTTAAACTATTGAAGTTTGCCAGGAAGAATAATAATGTAGTCACTCCGACATGGAGAACAGTCGTCATTATTTTAGTTTTACTTGTCGGGTTTAACCAAGTCATTTACCATCAAAAACTCCTTTGATCTAATGTAATAATTTTCCGAATAATTAAATTGTGAGATTGTGCTTCGTATTATTATTAAGCTTTATTCATCATTTTGTGGGATTCCAAGGTAAATCCAGGGAAGTGGTTGCCGGAAATGATAAATCCGTTGAAGAAGAAGAGGATGTTGGGATTTGGGAAACTTACCCATGACCAACTTGAGACGTGCCTATGCCAAGTGGAGTCGTGTTTGTCGTGTCGCTTTTTTTCTCAACTTGAAACCTCCTATTGTTACACGGGCAGAAAGCCAGTAAAACTAGTACTTATGCATAGAT